>JAMKCH010016497.1:0-24073 GCA_023653785.1 Ophioderma brevispina
AAACGGGCAGATCCTACACTTGCCATGGTATGTTACCAACAGCTTTGTAAATAACAACTGTGTAAATTCGTAAAATCCTTTGTCCTTGGTATACAAAAGAGACAAAATGAAAAACCATTAACAGCGTTGTCAACAAACTTTGTCATTGAGTTTCCTACAGCTTGTACATAAACTTGTAACACTTGGTAAACCTGGTCTTTGTATACAAAAAGACAAAGACCTAACATCTTTTTTTCAATAAATTGTCAGTGAGTACCAACAGCGTGTAAATAAACTTGTATAACTTCGTAAAATCTTTGTCCTTTGTTACTAGATTAACGACACTGTAAGACTTTGTTGTACAAGATATTTGTACATAAATATGGGTGACAAACTATATTATTAAGGCCAAGCGACGATAAATTTTGTTCGGATATGGTAAACATTCATGATAAGGTTGGTATGATGGTAATTTGCTTGCTTGGATCACTGCCGTCAAGTCATTTTAATAATATGAAAAGTGACACCCAGTGAAAGCCTTAACGCTACAGCAGGTTAGAGAAGCAGTTGATGAGGAATGGATTAGAGTCACTGAAAACACGATGGGACAACGAAAACGGACACTTTGTAGGCCATGTACTAATACCCAATTTGCTGTTATTTAAATTTTCGTGCTCCAGCGCTGTGGTATACTTTATGTCCTTCACTAAAATTAAAAAAATATATTCCGAATCCACGAAAAGCGGTGTCCCCACATGAAAAGAGTGCAAGTATTTAGAAAATGAGATAAAAGGGTCAACTGCAATTTATTTCCAGAATGTCAGGGACAATGGATACCTCAACATGCTCAAGCGAACTATGGAGCTAATGATATTCAATAATCGGCCCGGAACACTTCACATTCTTTACATCTGGTCCATTGCTATTTGTGCACGGAGTTGAATAGACTTAGAATGTATGTCTGCCGCATTGGCGTAATGTTCTGTCCTCGTTCGCGATAAAAAGAAATAGTGAGATTCTACTGTGTGTCAATTAACTTTGACCATTATGATTAATAATTTTTTCGAAAAGAACATGTAGAAGGACCAAATTATGAAAGAAAAGCCCCTGGCAAGGACTGACCTAATTGTGCATAAGATCTAGATCCGCAAGGTATTGTCTTTAAAAACCCTATTTCTATTCAATTTGACCAAGAAAGGCCAATGGTATGCAGCGACCTACATTTTAAAAATCATGGCGGGTGTGAGGTGAGTTGCCCTTTAAGTTATGAACAGGTACTAGAGCTCAATACGGGCGACGTCTATAGACCCTGATATAGCTTAAAATCTTTGCAACAGTGTAGGCAGTAACAATGGACCTGCATACCTGTTGAGAAGAGATATGACAAGATTTTAGGTTGCTTGTTGAATATCATTAGCTCTATGTTACGAGATGGAGTTTCGTGTATCATATTGGTCACTGACATTCTGGGAGTAAATTGCGTTGACATTTTATTCATTTTTATAAATAATGTGCACTTCTTCTTGGGGGATTACAGCTTTTCCTGGTTTACATAATATTTTTTAAATTCTTAGTGAAGAAGTAAGTGATCCCCAGCGCTGGAGCCCGAAAAAGATCGTTACAATCAAGAACGTATCATGGCCTATTGGATGTTCTACTGCACATCGGGAGATAATCATACTCAATAGAATAACACAGCTATAGATCATCTGGTTTTATATTCGTAGAAACTCTACTCATGTACATCTGTACTCAAATCAAACTGTTATATAGCCTCCATTTTGTCTGATAAAAACTCAATTTGATTTTCAATTTTTTTGACAAAAGATTTGCTCACGGAAAAGTACTTTGTTTACTCTAAAGAAAGTGGAATTCCCCAGTGTTGTTTGTTCAAGGTGCACCTGTTGATAGATTGCACACTAGGGGAAATGAGAATTCCCCAAGATGTAACTTAGAAACTGAGTCACTTGTTTGCTTTGAGATCAAAACATTGCATGCATCTGGGAAATTCAACGGCTGCTGGAAACGGCCTTCCAATATAAATAGCCGGGAATAGCGCGATGTACTGTATCTACGCTCATATTAGTTGTTTTATTGGTTAAGGCAAGTCCAAGTTAGAGTCATTTTCTGATTGGAACTATTACATCATGGACACATAAACTTCGCATTTCCAGCTCTGGCCTTAAGTACAATTAGGATCCCAATTCTAATTACAAAATTCGCATCATTTTATGATAAATACGCATTTTTGGACATTCTCGTTCGCAGGTGTAGTTTTTCTTGATTCCTAGACAATTCCCAACTAACTGTGCAAATATCAAAATTTTGAAAAATGGTGGCACCTTAAAAAATGTGCTAAATTGCTTTACTAGCTGATATGTGTGCTATCGTCTTTTAATCCCAGAAGAGCATTCAGTTTTGAAATCAAAAAGAGATTCCAGTTTGGTACTAAATGAGAACATAGCGACAGACTGATGGTGGTGTATACTGGACTGATTGCAGAATATAGGTCGTCGAGGGAAAAACTCGTCGTCTTGAAATGCTGGACAAAAATTACCTCAGGACTGCAGAAAGATTGCACATGGCATATATTAACTGAGGAGTTTTATGTGAACTTATGCCGCTGTCATTTTGGAAAAGTCTTGTGTGAGGACATTCATCGTTGTGAACTGAAAGTTCTTGTGACCATTAGTGGACCATTCGTGTTACAATGAAGTCTAAATCTTATAAATTGTGTGTAATCTTACTAGGTAATGTGTTTGGACATACCAAATTCTTGAACCGAACCAATTGAAGATCATTTAAAAACTGTTTTATAATAAAATTTAGATCACTTGTGCACAAGGCTCATTTATTGTGTTTGAAAGGTATTTTGCCCTTTGACCCTACGAGACGTATTAACAGAAGTGGGGCTCGTCCAGAGGGAATTGAATTGAGATAAAATTTTAGCCTTTTTGTTCAGAATTTACACATAAAAGTGTGGTAACATTGTAAACAGTCTGCACAGTCTGAGCATACAAAAATTTGTGTGTATTAAATGTACTACTTTGTAGTTGGTTCAAGTCAATATTATATTGTGTTGGAGAGTCTAGAGTACAATCACAAATGGAGTTTGATACAGAAGTGTTCATAGGGAAAATAACTGGGGAGAAGTTTGATTTTTTGGTGAACTGAGAAAGCCTGAATTAATGAAAATATGTTGCCAAGCATTTAGGAATTGAAGCAAAAAATGCTATGAGAAAGCAAGTCCTCAAAAATAATTTGATTGAAAAAATTTAAATTGGTCAAGGAGATGTTTGGGTTGTTCAAGTTGGAAAAAGATAGAGAGGTTCTGGAACAGGGCAAAAGTGATGCATTCAAGTTAAAAGCAACTTGAATTCAAAGGGAATTGGCAAATAGAATTGAAAAGATGGAAATCGAACCAAAACAGAGAGAAATGGAACAAAAGAAAATCGAACAATAAAAATGCAAAATTAAATTTTATTATTTTAGTGTTTTATTTTATGTAAAACAAAGAACAAAAAGACAAAGAATTAGAAAAGTAAAAGTTTTTCCAAAATGAAATGAAACAAAGACTGGAAATGCAGGGAGAACAACAAAACGAGCTTGAAGCACAACTAGAGTTTGAAAAATTGAAACAGGCTATGCTCGTCAGACTCTTCCAAAAGCCTTTGGTTTGATGGCGGCAAAAAATATTCGCCTGGTATTCCAAAATTTCAGGAACGAACAAGAAGTAGACAAAACTACTTCTTACACTTGAGGAAAGAAAATTGACAAATCAATAGTTGAAATGGCCCAAGGACTCTTGGACCTTGTTGCTACAGTCAGTGTTCATTGGTAGAGCCGAAAAATATATTCGGCCATGTCATTAGACAGGATGTAGTTATTATGACGAGGTTAAGCAGCAGTGTCAAAGCATAGTGAATTGTGCCAGAGGCATATAGACAAAAAAAATAAGGTCTTGTCAGAAAAAGGATTTGACCAGAACCATGTTGAATTTGCGTGTAAAGGAGGCAAAGAGGTGTTTGAATCGCGGGCTTCTCTCAAAAGATAGTCGGGCAAAATGTTGGTCAACTTAGGGAGTTGATGTTAGTCGAAGAGCAGTGTCTACACCAGATATCAAAACAAATCGGGATGAAAACAAAATTGACAGCAGTTTGCGTGTTGAAGCAGCCGTTGAAGGCCGACGACTATGCTTGGACTCACAAATAAGTAATACTAGTCGGCCTAGCCAAGAACTATACTAGTACAACAAATACAAACATATAAGTTCGGTTTCTAACAAAGCGTTCTGGTAAGCACTCAGGGGGGAAATCCCAAACAGGTTCCCAAGAAAAGGGGAGGGAGCAAAGAAAAATGGGCTAATCAAAAGCATGGGATGGGACCCCAATCACAGTTCACATGCATCACTGTAAAAAGCGAGGACATACAAAGTCACGGTTTGGGAGAAATGGTATCACCCAAAATGGAGAGAGCCAAAAGTGAGTCAAAACCATAGGTTGGCAGTTACTTTGAGGTCAAAAGTCATTCTTCTGGTCAAAAACAAGAAATTCCACAAAATGGAATTGAAACAGAAAAAGTAAGGGATGACTTTAAGCCTTGTTTTGGAGGATTGTGTCACTTTCAGGTGTAGTTTAGATCCAAAACCATTAGATCATGCGGGAAACGTGCTGGCGCACAGTCTATTGATATTGGAAGATCACTTCCATTTCATATTGAGAGGTTCCACAGAATTAGTGCATTGATCAGGGGTAAGGTACGGAGTGGTATTAGTGTCCCTTCACAAAATGATTATTTGGAAAATCAGATTTTTGGTTTCTGGAACTGTCACAATTGGTGTTAGACAAGAACTCCCCAGTAAAAGGGGTATCATGTTGTTAGGGAAGGATTGGCAGGGGGGAAAGTACTCCCAGAATCCATTCGTTGCCAGGTGCCCTGTACAGCGGATAACTTTGATGAAGAAATAGTCATTTTTCCCGCATGTGCAGGAACCTAGGTCAATGACCCAAAAAGCCTTCAGGAAAGCAGTGAGAGGTGTGAATCAAAAATTATACACGATACGGAAGAGTGTCGAGTATTGACTTGGTCCCAAATTAGAGGATGAACTTTTCTCTCAAAGTTAAGAGGAATTTGGAGGTCATCTCCTCTTCAGGGAGACTAAATTCCCAAATAGTGAAAATCCGCCCTGAGCACAACAAAGTGACAAGGCTGCGTAAATAAACAATGGAAAATCCAGGCAGCTGAGCAGGATAGAAGTTAGGACGTTGCTGAGAAGAAGGAACGGAGTTGGATGGGCGCAGAGTTTCACAGACTGGGCTCACAGTATTCAAAGAGGCTACAAAGATCAGTGTCTTAAATACAACTCTCTTCTTTTTAAAGCCAAGACCGATTATAATAAAACCGGATACTACATTGTGATTAACGAGACCTTCTCCGTTTGTAGTCAGTAAGGTGACTTCTCCGCGAGTGGAACAACCGCGACCGCCATGAATGTCCAAAAGATCTTCCTGGGGGGGACAGTAGTTTTGCAGAATTGTTCTCCAAGAAGATCAAGAAGCTGCGTAATGGTCTACATGATACTACTATTGCCTCTATGTCCGTTGAACTAACCGAGTCATGCCCAAAGCACCTTCATCTACTTTTCTACAGTGTCTGAAGAGAGGTCTTGAATCCATCAAATCAGCATCGATCAAGTCCTGCACCTTAGACCCTTACCAGCTGTCTCTTAACTATGTCTTGATGATCTTACCAGTCACCCCCCCTCATAACAAGATTGTCCAACTCTTGCCTCCTGTCCATCAGGCGTATTTCCCCCAAGCTCTCAGGCATGCATCTGTCACCCGCTGCTGAAGAAATCTGCTTGGACACCAACATGCTCTCAAATTATCGCCCTATATCTAATCTACCATTTCTTCGGAAAGGTGATTGAAAGAGTAGCAGTGAATCAATGGCAGACTTACCTCATCGATACTGATCTCTCATGCTCCGATGTCATTCGGCATAACCGGCAATACACAGTACTGAGACTGATTGTTACGGGTGGCAGAATGACATCTTGACTGCCTTGACAAACAAAAGAGGGCTGTCCTAGTGTTACTGGACTTCAGCGCCCGCCTTTGGACAACACACATAGACCACAAACAGCTCCAACCGTCTACGAGCGTATGGGATTACTGGAAAAGCCCTAGTATTTGGTTCTTTTCCTACCTATAGATGACCGAACTCAATTTATATCAGTCAGAGGTGCTTCGTCAGATCCTGTGGCGGTAGGTTGTGGAGTTCCCCACAGGGCTCGGTTTACTGACCGCTTGACTTTCTCTGTTCAGTGCCCCACTACTGATATCATACCTGCCCACCGGTATTCAATTTGGTTATTACGCTGAGCCACTCCCAGCTCTACCTGACTTCCATTCCACCCTCGCGATCGTGAACAGCCATAAAAAAGATTGACATGCATTGCGACATCAGATCCTGGTGGTAAATCCAACAAGCATATTAAATGACAAGAAGACGAGATGTTTGTACTTTCGCTCCTCATTTTTAGTAGATCGGCTGGCAACTCTCAGCCAACTATTATCATTGGCAATTCGTTTATACATCCGTCAGATGAAGGCCGGGAACCTGGTGTCATCTTAGACTCATCATAAAGAATGATCAATCATGTTAATCAGGCTTATGCAAAGCTGCTGGGCTCTCAATAAGGATAAAGTGGGCAGCTGCGACAGTACCTTGATGAAAACATCTACCAACAGATTGGTCCACGCCTTCGTTACATCTAGGCTGGATTCATGCAAATTCCTTGCTTTATGGCCTTCCAGAAAGAATTGACCAAGGTTCATGCGAGTGCAAAAATGCAGCTGCCCGTCTTGTCCTTAAATAAATCCGTCGACGAGACCATATCACACCAGATCTCTACCAACTGCATTGGCTTCCAAGTAAACAGAGGGCAGTTTTTACGATTCTACTTCTCACTTAAAAGGCCATCCACAGCATGTCACCTGCCTATATCTTGAGCGCAATCCCGTGTATTCAACATCACGGAACCTTGAGATCATCTTCTTGCTCCCAGCTGAGTAAATCATCCCAACTCATCAAAAAGTTTATGGTGATAGATTCTTTTGGTTACGCAGCAGCACATTTGTGAATAAACTCCCTAACAGTATCCCTTAGCTCAGCAGCAACCTATTTTTCAGTCAGAATGAAGACATTCCTATTACACAACATTTTGGCTCCTGATATGTGATCCTGTTTTATGTAGGCCAATCACCATCTGTGATGTTTGTTTTTTCCTTTTTTCTTTTTTCTTGTTCTCTACCTTTATCCAATCCGGTTGCCTAGGATAGTTGTGTTCATAAGTTAGGTAGGGTGGAGAGGCATCTGAATCCAGGAAAGATAAGACTTAACCGATGTCGCTTTGGGGGTACTCCAAACAGACTTCCTCACAGTGACGATTCAGGGTATCCCATATGTTCTTAGTATGGGCAGGCAACTGGGTTGTTCTTTTTTTCTATCTGTTGGTCACAATATTATAGGTTTGCATTTCTACTTAAATTAACAGTTATTTTGAAATGTGTATAATTGATGTAGTATTCCTTGTTGTTTTAACATTAGATTTTATCTATTTTGTAAGTTGTCGTATAATTATTTTTTATTGCTCTATTCTATTGTAAAGCGCCTAGATAGGCGCTCTGCATTAGGGCGCTATATCAAGACTGTATTAATATTATTATCTCCTGTTTTGCTACCAGGGGGCTGTACAAAAAGTCACTAGGATTTAGTCACTTTGAGTTGGGGTTTGGTCAAAAAGTAAAGGGGACCATTGAAAGTCACTGAAACGAAAATGTGGTTGTGTGAAAATCCTGAGGTGAATTTGTTAGACTATTTGTCTCAATTCAGACATAGGCTCAAAAGAGCCACAGAAATGCCAAAACAAATCTCACACAGAGCCGGGCTAAAAATTGAAAACGGGTTATGACAAAGAGTATCAAAAACCAGGTGACAAAGTTTGGGCACTTTTTCAAGACAGGGCACCTTTGAAAGCCAAGTATTTGGACCATATGAGATTGAGAACAAAGGTGGGAGACCTTAACTATGTGATCCAAAAACCAGGTAGACGTAAAGTCAACAAATTATGTCACATAAATATGCTCAAAGGGTATAATGAAAGAGGTAACGTAAAACCTGCGTGTGTGGTGTCATCCAGAGTTATTGATGAGTGTAGAAAAATGAATACATTCATAGAGTCAGTACCTGAACAAGACGGCACTGTAAACACAGAAAATATTATGGTCAAATTGCAAAATTCTGACATACTTGCCATTTAGACAAGAAACTAGGTCAATCTCCCAGAAAGTCAACAAGGGATTGAAAGAGTAATTTCAGGAGTGGGAAACATATTACTGATGTACCCAGTGAGACACCCCCCCCCCATGTCATTAACCCATGACATTGATTTTGGCGTTTCAGAGCCAACCAAAATTGCAGCATCTCAGTTAACCAGGTAGTAGTGAGATTAGAAGTTCAGATCCAGTCAAACTGCACTTTGAGCAGATTGGGGAACATATTGTACCAATGCTTATTTATAAATTGTATTTAATTTTTTGTGGATGATAATTAGAAACTCCACCTGACAAGAATTTAACCGCTGGAGTTTAACTCTACAGAAATACAATCTGGACTAGATATAATCAAAGGATAAAGAGAATGTCTGGTCAGATGCTTTCCAGACGCTGCTAAAATTTTGTCAGAAATTTAGTATTACAACTTGTTAATATAGACTGATGGCAATGCAAGAACACATTATAAGAAGTGTAAAATTTGCAGTGTAAACTGTATGTTAAAATTAACACAAAAGGTTAAAGGTATAAAGCCAGATTTGGAAAATTTTTCATTCTCAAAATTTTCTTTTTAAGGCGGAATATGTTATATAGCCGCAATTTTGCTGATTAAAAATATCAATTTGATTTCTTTGTTTACTCTAAAGAGAGGAAAGTGGAAGTCCCCTAGTGTTGTTTGTGCAAGGTGCACCTGTTAAATAGAATTGCACAATAGGGGAAGGGGGAATACCAAGATGCTAAACTTAGAAACTGAGGTCAACTGGTTATGCTTTGAGATCAAAACATTTGCATGATCGGCGGAAATCCCCATGGGTATATATGGGAAATGATGCAATTCAGGTGATGTATTTTTTGTGAAATCTGATTGACAGTTCTAGGTTATGTTTATGCAATATGCATGATGCTGTGGTAATATCTGTTTAAGACTTGGGAACTTTGTGAAATGATGGTAATAAGCAGAAGTTGAAAAAGTTTTGATTCGCAGAGTAGTAAACCAGGAAGCTATACAGTATAATTGATATAGCTAGTTTAATCTACAATTCAGGTAGAATTGGCTTTAAAAACATATTTGCCAGGATGTTTATAATATATAATATTGGAGCTTTGGAATCAAGAGAATTCCAGTTTGTGGTCCTAAATGAGGACATTAGCGACAAGACTGATGGTGGTAGATACCTGGACTGTATTGCAGAATATTAGTGTCGTCGAGTAAAACTCACGGTAGTTGAATTGCTGGACAAAAATTACCTTAAGGACTGAGAAGATTCCCATGGAAACGATATTACATGAGGAGTTTTATGTGAATTGCGCTGTCTTTTTAGAGTTTTGCTTTGAAGGATATCTCGTTGAAATGAAACGCTTCTTGTGGACATTATGGGACATTCTGTTTACAATTAAGTATAAATCTATAAATATGTGTAATTTCGTACTATTGAATTGGTTTGGACATACCAAAAATTTGAAACCGAACCAATTAGCTCATTAAAACTGTTTATTATCAACATTTAGATGACTTGTGCACAAGGCTCATATTTGGTTTGAAAGTATTCCGACCTTTGACGCCCTACGAGACGTCAAACAAAATACACTGCATAACATTACATTGTTCGCCCTCTAGTGGAATACTCGTCATCGGTATGGGTTTCATCCCAATGATCCATCAAATGAAATTGAAAAGATCCCAGACCTCGGAGCCCGCTTCATATGAACGACTACATAGACCAGTAGTGTATCAGATATGATTAAGAACTTAAACTGGTTCTCCCTTAAAGTTAGGAGAACTGCGACTAGATTAACCATTTTACACAAAGCTAAATTGGGACTCCTGCCCCCTGCCGGTGACGACCACCTGCTGGGCGTCCCCGTCGCCAATCACGGCATACGCCAATTCTTATCAACCGAGTGCGGCTAACAAGACCTGTTTCAATATCATTTTTTCCCAGGAAATTGTTTTAGACTGGGAAAAATGCCATATCCAATACTACTATCTCATATCCAGCAACTCAAGTCAGAACCAGTCATCAACCACTTAAACTTGACTAAGCAGATACCCATGCGCACACCGTTCCTGTCCATTTGGCTTCACTTGAAGTGTTGAACAGTATTCCTACAGAAGCAGATAACGACAAAAATGGTTCAATAATAGACACGACACTTCTGATTTTGACATCCAATGTGCAACTAGCATAACTCGAGAACACATCCGTAGCTGATTTTTAGTTTCAGAGCATCGTAAGTACAATCACAAGCGGTATTTTGGAACCCTTTTTTCACAGCCACACTGTTAAACGGATTCGAAACTATACGAGCATCTTGTTATACCTCAGGTCGAGAACGATAATGTTCATGCAAAATACGTCAGACCTGAGTAGCCCAAATGTTCAGTAGAAGGGATCGAAAGCGGAATCTGTTGCGAACCAAACTTTTAATGCTGAAATTCCAAGAACTCAAACGAAAGGAGATAGAGAAGTTAACATTTGCTAAAAGGGGTGGACGGAAATTTGTGGAAAGTAGCAGACAACAACCAACAGATCGCACAATTGGTTAGAATTAAATATTAGAAGTAAAAGAAAACACTTGAACGAGAAACAACTTAATTAAGAACACAGAAGACTTATACCACAAGTCACTGATGGGTGGCTATATGAAACTGTGCGATGGTATTTATAATACACTAAAAGACACAAAAGTGAAAAGGTTACAAACCTGGAACAACTGAAAAAAACTGCAAAAAGTGCAAATAGGAAATTCCATAATACCAACAATAATATTACAAGATGAAATGGATCATCAAGGGATACGTACAATGATTGAGTCTGATTTTTTCTTTTTCGTTTAAGTTCATGCATATTGGTTGATGGTAGTATTTCACTTGGACCGAAATTTAGTTAAAAAAAAGCCCAAATATAGTTGAATAAGGTAGCGTAAACGTTCCTTCATTTCAGGTAAAAGCTCTGAAAGTGGGGTAAAACTGATTTAAAACATTAAATTTCCTGATCCCTTGGAGTTAAATCAAGTAAATGCAAATAGGGAAAGGAAAAACATCATTGGATGCAATTTGTCAAACCTATGTGCAGTTTTTTTAAATGTTTTATTTTCCATTTTTTTGTTCTTATTTTGCTCTGTGGGCTTACTTCATATTTTATAAGGTGGGGCAACAAAAATTTGATTATCACCCAAATCACTCCCCCCCCCCCCCCCACACACCCACACACACACACAACCCACACACAAAACCCACACTATATACTTTTATAGATATCAGTCGAGTAATTTTTTATATTTTTAATCATTTTTTTTTAACTTGCCAGTGGGGCATTTTTTTTTCTGTGTATCATTAGTAGACACTTTTTCTTTAAAAAGAAAACTACCATGCACAAATTAATGGTGCACCCTTAAAAAATGACTATCCATTTTCATAAGAACCAATGTACGTAAATAAGTTGGTGGTTGAATGAAGATTGCCGTTAAGGTCTTTAAGGTTGATTAAAGTGTCAACAATTCTAATTATTTTATTTTTTTTATTGTTTTGTTAATTTATGAATTTAGATATTTTGTAAATTGTGTGTCGTAATATTAATAATTATTAATAGAATTCTAATTTGAATTGAACAGTTTTATTTAGAGCCACTGTTCATTCGTTATCAATAATTGCAATAAACTCATAAAAATGGTGCAATAAACTTCTCCAAGAATGACAAGTTGTTTTCCAGCAAGCCCCGTGCGTTTTGATTGGAGCCATTTTTCCCCCGCTGTTGTTTTATTTGATTTACTGACAAATTTGCATATACAAAAATGCCTCAAAGATAGAATCTTATTTAATACAATTATAAGTGATCCCAAATCATATGTGTTGTTTTATAAGTAATTAACCCGACAGTAAAATATGATTTGCAAACTGTTTTGACTTTAGTCTATTTGGCTCGATAAAGCCTTAATTAGCAAAGGACTAGACCAAGAAAGCCAGAATGCATTGTGCCTCTTGGTTTCACACATCCGAGAGGTCATTAATAAACAATGTGCCCTCGTCCGACAATATAATCCAAAATTAGCTTCATAGATAGTGTTAGGTAAATAAGTACTCAAGAACAGTACCATATGCATAAGCATCATTTTGAGATTGAATTGAAATAGCACAAATAGTACAAGAAAATTTATATCCTTATTCACTTCGCGGCGTTTTTTTGCCTTTTGAATTCACAACATCCTACTGAGCGTTTGATCTAGCACTATTTATTTTTGAGTTAAGATTTCCAACAAAATATGAATTGTAATGATAATAGCAAAATCCTACTGAGCGTTTTTCTCGAGCCCCTTTTGGCGTTTTGCCTTCAAGTTTGTTCCAACAAACAGAATGACTGAATAAAATAGGACAATCCTTCTGAGCGTTTGCTCTCGCATCTTTTGCGTTTGCCTTTATAATAATATCACAATTCTACGGAGCGTTTGCTCTCAACTCTTTTGGCGTTTGCCTTCACGTATAAATTAATATAATATAATAGCCCACTTACCGGAGCGTTTTGCTCTCAGCCCCCCTTGTTTGGCGTTTGCCTTCAAAGTAAATAGAATTAATATAATAAGACTAGCACAACTCACGGACGTTTTTGCTCTCGACCCCTTTTGGCGTTTTGCCTTCAGTAAAATTAACTATAATAATAATAGCACAACTCCTACGGAGCGTTTTGCTCTCGCCTCTTGGCGTTTGTCTTCAAGCTTCCATGAATATTTCTATTTCTACCGAGCGTTTGCTCTCACCCTTTTGGCATTTGCCTTCAAGCATCCATAATCCAACTATACTTCATAGTAATTCAATACTGGGTGTTTAATAATCTATCGCCAATTTGGCGTTTGCCCTCAAATGTCCAACAAACAGATTAATTGACTATCCTATACTTAGCGTTTGCTCTAGCTCCTTTTTGGCGTTTGCCTTAAAGTTTGCAATAAAATCCAAAAATAATATGCCCTACACAAAAGAAACGCAAATTTACATAAAAGGGCCGCCAAACAGTTACATGACGTCACTTGCTACTCCCTCTCCCCCCCCCCCTTTTTTTAAAAATTTTGCGCCCCATACCAAGACTTTAAGGGAGCCAAACATCATGCACAACGTAGGCGATAAAGAGTAACATAAGAAAAACAACACATACACAATGTTCGCACACCACTTACTACATCACAATCTACATGAAACGCAAGGTAACAAATTGAATCATAAGTATGTGGACAAAGCGCACAACAGTAGAACAGAAAAACTAACAAAAACTCGTATTAAACTAAACAAAATTAGCTGTTAGATATCATCTTGAAAAGCCATTGTAATAACAAAATGGTAGAAAACAAGAAGGGAGACATTAAAAATGGACAAACCTAACAAGCAATATAAAAGTTGCACAAAGAATTCACATCGAAGAAAGGGGGGTCCCGATGACTACCACGCGCATTCAAAGCAAAATGTATTAAGAAACTAGGTTACTTAGAAGCTGCAGGACTTCTTATATTAGCTCCGAAAAATTCTACAAATTGAATAAGAAGAAAGTCCGTCGCTGGTTTGCGGCAACTCCGCCAGCGGGCCACCATTCATAAAAAAACGTTGTAATGCTATGTTTACATTCTATTACAAAGAATCCGACACATACAAATAACAGAAGACTTCCGGCCCAGGTTACCCTGTTCTACAAGATTCTACTAGTGTAGTCCAATATCCATCCTCGGCTCTTTCACCCCACAACAAATATCTGGGCCAGAGGTTACCATGTACTCCGATATCACCATGTCACTACACTACCAAAAGTTTAAACATACAAGTACCATTTCTACCTCTATCATCCCCTCAAGAACACTCCCTACTGAAGCAGTCTTATCTCCTACACATCATGGCTTGTCAGCGTGTCAAGCTCTAACCAATTATCAGATATCAGCCACCTATTGTTCCCAGCTATGGGTGTAAATGTATCAATTATCACGGTTTTTTTAACCGCACCTTTGCTTTATTTCAATCTTTGTTTGTTTAATGTTTGTAATAAAATTTCACATTGGACTGCCCTGCACAGTTAATCATCCAGACAGCCCAGATGAGGATATATCCTATATCAAGTACCCGTATCAAGTTACAACTAAAGGCTCCGTGTTACGCAACACTGTATAGAAGCAGCAACCGGAATGTACGTCAAATATAGGCTATGAATGAATCCCTAAACCTGTTCTAGAGATGGACCATAACCATCGCTTACCTATGACATCCTTTGCTAAAATAATCAACTACTATGCAACGAAATTGAAAACAACAGAACGGGCAGCAAACAGCAAGCAACACCTAAATATACAACAAAAGCTGACACTGGTGGCTCTGATTTCATGGCTACGGAAACCATATAAATAAAAAAATCTGGACTAAAGACTATGCATATACACCCTTCAAGCTACTTTTGGGCATAACGCTCCTCTCATTCTGAACATTTTTAAATTAACCAATGGCTGCTATTTAAGACTTTTGGCAGGGTTTATACACGACACAAGACCAGAATCCCTCCGTCCATACTAATTAATCCACACCTCTTTATCACAGTCACAACAACACCGCAACTGCTGCGCCGACCTACTTACGCAACTCACCATAACCACGACCCCCGAAAGCATTAAACACAACAAGGCGTTTGCCCATTTCAACCAATAACCAAACGGAAAAGCGCATGTAGAGCTAACACGTGACAACACACGAGCACTTAAACACCTTTTAACTTGGAAACCGCAAAATTGGGCCGAAACAACATAATCTTAAGAGGGGCCTCAACACCAAGCAAACCATCTTTCAAGCAACCTGTACTCTGCCAACCGACTAACACACACGCAATCAATACATAACTACCAATACGTCCGAGAGAACCCAACATTGAGCCTAGCCGAATGAAAATACCAGTGCACCTAATGAGAACACTATATTGAAAAGCGACGCCGGCGGAACACACAAACCAAATTTATGCACACACCACATACACACAAATATACGGATCATGGGCGCAGGTCCATAACAAAGAAAGATTTCTTCCAAAAGTACCAAATTTAAATGGTAGTTGAAAGAGCACCCATATGGTAATTGAAAAAACATACATTGACATAGAATAAACTGAACACGAAACGATGCATTTTGAGTGGGGTGGGAGATGGGCTAAGGCAGTAACAAACAAAAGAGAATGAATATCATGGAATACAAGATCGAAAGAACAACCTAAGAACACAAACACAAAATCAAGACAATTTACATCCACGTTATAGTAAATGCCAATTAACACGGAAACGTCGATTCTTCTGATAAACAGCGTACCAGGAGCTTACAGAAACAAGAAAAGGAAATAACATGTGATGGTTTTAAATAATCAGTAACAATAGAATTAAAACGCACAAAGAGGGATAGTAAATACAACACGCACACACAACACGACAATCATTCGTATACATTAAAATTAAGCCTTAAGGCAGTGGCGTAACCAGCGGGGGGGGGGGGGGGGGGGGGGGGGGGGGGGCGGGGGGATGGGGGGAGGGGGGGGGGGGGGGGGTGGGGGGGGGGGTAAAAAAATTAAAAAAATTACCCCAACCCCCCCCCCCCCCCCCCGGACAACCAAAATGGGACGGGAAGCTAAAAAATGGGGACGAGAAGAAGGGGGAATATTGGGATTTACCATGCGAGCGAAGCGAGCCGGAAAAAAATGGGGAAACTTCCTGATTCGTTTTGCCCCCTCGGAGGCCTCAGGTCTGGTTACGCGGCGCCTGCATTAAAAAGGGGATAAATTTGATGGTGAAACCTGATGAAAAACATGGATAAGCAAAGACCGTGCATAGCGTTATAAAAGGAAAGGAGCACGAAACACTAAGACTCACAAAACATTAAGTTATAACCATTCTAATGGAATGCTTGACCAAGAAAACATTATCCCTTATACCTAATGAAACTGCATTAATATAATTTGCGTGCCGATACCAAGGTTACAGATGCAGCTTAACAGTCTCGCCATCTCACCTGTGGAAGAAGAATTAATAAACATGTGCAACCAATAACGCCATCTGGAGACAAAAGACTATGATTCCATTGGTTTAAACGACTTGAAAGGCAACAACGGAGAATAAAAACACAAGCAAAACGACAAACTTACCATAAAACATTTATATGCCATGAGCGATCCAAGGAATCGCTACTCCTAACAAAGGATGCATTAAAAAATTTGAATGCTGAAACCCTAAACCCAAGTAAAGATTACACAATCACCCAGCAGTCATGTGGGTAAATGGATAACTAAATAAAGATGGGGAACCCCCGTTTACCCTTCATGCATACATAGGGCTATAATTAGTTTTACCAGAATTTAGATACCCAAAGAAGTAACTCACAGCCACAAACGACACGCAGTTATAATGCAGAGATTGATCCAATGGATCACACACCTTAACAAAGGGACTGCATTAAAATAATGATTGCTAATATATACCTGATACCAAAATAAAACATTACCTACCCATTCCGTCTGCTTGAAGCTGCATGACTGCTCAACCATGGATCAAGAATAGAATATAGGGCGTCGATTGCGATTAAACATCTTGCACATTAATCGTTTAAATTTATCTTCAATTTTAACAAAACACCCCAAATTAAAAATCATGTTCGACGCCCTCTTGATTATACTTCAATGTTGATGTTCCTGTGTAAGAATCATAAACAAGATTGTCGAATTCCACCGCGTTGACTGATTACTTATGCTACGAGTTCGGCTTATAATCAGATGAGAATGCACCGTCGTGACACTCCGTGATGGTTGAGTCGCGTACCACGTTAGGGCTGACTACACTTGGAGATATGCAATTAAAACCATCCACCATTGGGAACGACATTGCCCGCGTACCGCGGAAATGCGTATCCCAACTTCAACAGAGTCATTGACGATCCTCACACGAGTTTCACTCGAACTGAACACATTACTCCAGCAGGAAGAGAATAATGCTTGCAAAGAGCAAGTCCAAACACTAATATTCCGACTCCGCCCAATTCGCATAACTGCGTATTACAGGTAAAGTTGCACAATAACTGTTTCTGGGAACAATTAGAGAATATCCACGTAAGTTCCTTCTCATCAATCTAGTTTTAGTTAGCTTAAGCGTAAAGACTGGTAAATAAAGACACGGTCTTGATACTTATTTCCAAGTGTTTTTTTTGCCACTCAACTGACCTGACTAACTCCGTCGATTTCAATCCATTCATTTCTTTGCAACTTTCCCATTATTCCGTAAAAAACTGTGCTAAAGAAAGTCTCCCATCGCGCACCACGGCAAACTCACTCGTAGAACCGATCAAGGCTTGAAATGACGATAATAAAGTCCCAAAGAACAAGGGAGGCGATATAATACAATCCCTGGTATATGGGGTATAAGCCACGCCGCTACGCCAAACTATCACTCAGCACATAATACATGAGATGAACTATGTTTGAATTTTTCGTACACAAGTTAACACGACCGACTCGGACGAAAACAGAGGCAAATTACGCAAAAACAAGTCCCTGCGCAACTGAACACTGGCAAGAAACCGGAAACCTTAAGGCGGGAGTCGCAACATGCGACCATTCAAACCAGCAACATGTTTCTAGGAGACACGAATGTCCAACCTTCGATAAACCTGTTTATGTTCTTGACGGACGGCTCGCCTTGCAACATAACTGCCTTCTTTTGGTTTAAATAAAATTTAGCCAAATAACAATTCAAAATGCATTTTGCACATTTTTTAATACTACTCTTTTTTTTGGCCACCCTAATAACCTTTATTTTTAAATGAAAGTTGTGAGAAGTTTGTTGGTGCAGGAAATCTACCATTACACCCACATTAAACACACACTTCATAAAATGCCATGGTTGTAACAGTTTCTGAAAGTTTTTGTAAATAACTTAAGTACCTCTGTGCTTATGACGCACCAGTTGTTGAATGTTGTTTAAATTTAATGATGCAAAAGATGTGAAAATATGGTCCAGATAATTATGGTCATTGATAGTGTGTAAAGCAATTTATGGGAATGAATTCAGTATTTGCCACCACATCCTTCAAACTGCAGTTGATTCCGTGAAGGCTGCCGAATTCATAGGGTGGTGAACACAAAAAAACTTCTTCCCAATTTATGTATTCAAGGTTGGAAAAAGTAGTCTATGCTGCCGCAGGTGCCTAGGCAAGCAATGTTGGCACAGGGATGTTTTTTTGGGGGGGGGACGGAGGGAAGATATTTGCGGGGAAGGTGAAATTTTCACAAAACAAAAAAAAAATAAAGAAAAAAACAAAAAAAAAAAAAAAAAAAAAAAAAAAAAAAAAAAAAATACCCCGAAAAAGGGTACGTTTGCTAGAAGTGTGCAAAAACATCCAACATTTTAATGAAAAATGCACAAAGTAATGACATCAAAATGTTGTTAAAATGGGCATGGAAGCATGCAAGAGAGAATTTGCTACATATCCCCGTCACTTACAAGTGGGCTCAAAGTTGGAGGAAACTGGGAACAAGGAAAAAATTGAGGGAGTTCAATCTCCCCGCCACCCAGGTAATCTCACCCCCGGGTTTTCCCACCCTGCTGATGCCATTTGATAGTAGCAATTTATTTATCCCTGTTACAAACAGCATTCTTATTGCAAAAAGATAGCCATCAAAAAAATTAATGTGCATCTGGATTAATTTCCAACCGGCAACCTCAGTTTAGGCAATGGCTGAATGTCCAGACAGGATTGAAGTGAAACCTCCGTTGTCTTGTGGATTTGAACTGGTAACCAATGCTAATTCCATCCATGTGGTCAGGAGTTTGTTATGAGCAGCTTCTCTCTGTGTGGGAAGGCTGACTTGGAAGCCTAAAATATCATGGGTGTTAATTAATGGCATATATCTTATATTTTCTATTATTTTCATTTTTAAACCCAGTTTGAACATGAAGTTGGTTTTAAAATAATCTATTGAAAGATTAAGACAAATCATTGGTTCCTACATGTACTTTGATTGGGTCACCACATCCTTAAACTCAGTTTATTCCGTTGTTGGCGTTGAGGGTGCCGAATTTTCATGGGTGGGGCACAATGCCCTAAAGTTTTCCGAGTTGATTAATCCAACGCCGATATTATCCAGCAAATAGTTTTCCATCATAAGAAATCTTAAACTTTTATTTCTTTATAATTTAAGGAATGACTCGACTACAAAAATAAAAATATTCTTTTAAAAAATACGAAGGTTAATCATACTTACAGACTCCAGAATATAATTTAGGTCTTTGAACACATGCAGACGGGACCCCCAGCACCATCAGCTCCGACCACTATCGTCTTTTTCCCTGGATATCTCGCCATTTTAACGACACAGGTAAAGCTCCTCAAGCCAATATTCCGAGGAAAACACCGCTGTCCATTTAAATAACTCGTAATAAACGAGCATATTCCCAAAACGAGTTGTACAATTATTTGCACATCATTCTACTGTCAGGGGCGTCAGGGCCACAAAGGTGACCGCAAGGACGAAAGGATATTCTGAACATTGAACAACAAGAAAAACTCCTCGTGCAGCCCACGGGCGGAGACCACGTGCTTTCAGACAAAGCGGGTTTTTTTTACTACAGCTGTTCGCCAGCTGGTTAGTTAAACCAAACATTTATCTGACGATGGCGCTGCGGAAGTTTACACAGGGCCAAGGCTAGAATATCTGTCAGCTAGCCTAGGACAATAACTAAAAGCTTTACACAACTCTACGTAACAAGAAGGTACCGTATTTGTTCAATACCTGAAACGAATTCGGTAGAGCACAACCATTCCCCTAGACTCCTGATAAAGCGGGAGCACAGACCGGGTGCAAACTCATGTATTGGTCCCACTACATCTAAGCTTTGAAACCTTTGGTAGTTAGTATGGACCCTCTATATCAATGCAAGGTAAGTTAGTGGTCTCAACTTTGGTGGTATTCTGCTCTGTTACGTTATATTGTACTTGTACGCGAAACGTAGATTTACAATTCGAGGGTTGCAATGCAGAAGGACGTAACTCAGCCTACTTAAAGAAATATTAAAGAATTTCCTTAATTCTGCTGTTCATAATTAAAAATGTTTCTTTGTTTACTAAAGTTTATATATGTTTGCTTACAGTTACCATATATGACAAAGGAAGAGCTTTATGAGATGTTTACATTTGAGTAATGAATAGATTTGCTTAGTAGAAATATAAACATCACATTCTCAAAGCAGTAATTACAGCAAAAAAACAGGAAATTTTACAGAAATTCTTATATTTCTGTCAGTGCTGAGTTACGTCCTTACTGTTGTCAACCCTCGAATTGATCTACGAACATATTTTCGTAGGATCCAGACAAGCATGAAATTCCCGCATTAAAAAAACAATGCTTTGGATTTTTACAAGTGGAATTTTCCTCAATTGTGGTTTGAACAAGAGCTGCAGAGGATGAACAATATCGAGCCTGTTTAGTACAGGTGGTCCAAAAAATTGTTCAAGCAATAAACTCCAATTTCTCAACAACAAAAAAGACTTTCCATTTTCATGGATGATATTATGATACTCTTTTGTATATATATTCATACATTTCATTCTAACGAGAATAGGAAGTGTAAACGCTGGAGCATATAGCTTTCCTTTGCAAAACAAACTAGTGAATTATGGGTAACGTATGCCTACAAGCTTTCAATACAAAGCACTGCAACGATGCCGGATTCAAAATATTTGGAAAAGAAAATTTTAAAAAGGCATTTGATACCATTTTTACCACCGCTTCATTGTGTACAGATTTCCTTCAGAAATCTCAACGTAGAAAAGCCAATAGGACTGTTTCCGTAAGGTGAACCACTTTTTTTCTACACACTTTTCATTCGGAAACCTAAAAGCAGTACTGGCACATGTTCACAAAATATGACATTTCTTCATTTGCTCTCAAATGATAGTCTAGCCATTGGAAGAATAGAAATACATTTTACACATAAAAATAAACATACTCAAAACCAGATAGGGATGTTAATTAGAGGTTAAAGACATCGCGGTAAGTTGTAGGCTAACTTTAAATTTTTCATAACTTTCACAACCAATTTGTATATTTCATAATACATAGACTCGTACACATTGATATTAAAAAACCACAAAGGTCACGAGGTTACCAGGTTTTCCGAAATTCAATAAGTATGTCATGAAAAAAGTGGATAACCTACGGAAACACCCGCCAATGCAGTCATGGCCGAGCATGATAAACGAGCTGGGTTTATTTACCTTAGAGAGATGGATAATTGTTCAATGTTCACGACCATTAGTTACCTCCTAAGAAAACAAAACAAAAACCAACAACCTTTAATCATCTTTGATGAATATCAATATATGATTTTTCCGGAAATAGCGTACAGCTTTGATTACCATTACTGACCTCGCGCATGGAAATTGGGCTGCCTGTAATGCGGACCACATACTTCCTTTAAATATAGACGTAGGAAGTACTTCAAAACAATTCTTTATCTCACACATCATCAACATTTTTAGGTGTCACTGACACAGGTAATTATTAACTTTCAGAAGCAACAAATGAAATAATTAGTTTGACACAGGCCATATTTAATTCCTGTATGTCGGGACCACAGATGGAAGTTGCCGATTCACACAATGCAGTCATTCATGTTGCCCGTTTTAGTTGGACAACAATACAGTTCTTTTTCTGTGTACATATCTGGTACGGTACCCGTCTAAGTAAAATATGATCAAGGCCCAATGAAAGAGATTATCATGCTATCTTTTTTTGTTTTATCTAACAAATAGGGCAACAATTTAGGAAAACAAATGTGGGACAATTAGCTTGAATAAACGTGCACTTGCAATAAGGACCAGGAACAGTGCATTATTTGATTGTGACATTAACAAACATATAGTGATTTCTTGATTATATCACTGGACGTGAATAGGCTTGCCTGGTATTGTTTCTCTTGGGCCTTTCACGGAAGGTAATTATGTTGAAGGACTTTTGTTTGCACTCCAGATCATCCAACATGCTAAACTACATGCACCTGGTTCACCTGACATTTTTAGGTATTTCTGCATGTGATTCTTTTGCATTCTCTGCACGCTTGGGTTGTTTGGAGGCTAAGTCTGGGCAAGATAACTATGACTGCCGGAACGGTGTGGTGGTTTTACACCGCTTCTGTGCCAAATGATTTAATATAAAGGTTGCTTTACAAGCAAATAAACACTCAGCGGTTTGTACTTATTTTGATACAATAGAAAGGGGAAAAAAACCATCTTGTATTCTGTGGTACCATTTATCGAATGTTTAATAACGAAAACCTAAGGGAATGTTGCGTTCAAAAAAGGGATGGCTACCAAAATTCACGCGATTTTGGAACAATTAGCAATTTGCCGAACCAGTGATTTCTGCATCAATAGACGTTCCCGTATACTTGGTGTTTCGAGTACCTGCTCTTCCGCATTAATATTTTATTAGACTTGGGCAATTTAAGATAGTAGGGTTTTTATTCGGGCTTGCGCGCGGCAGTTTAGGGTGGGTTATTACTTGCCGACCCGCCCGACCGTAACCGTAACCCAAACCCTAACTTCAAATCATTATCCTAATCTTAAAGTCTGACTCAGGGGGGGAGGATTCGAATATATTTTTGTGAATAATGAAAAAGTCAACTAGAACTAAAGATTAGTAACCAGTAAAATGCACAATTCTGAAATTTGAGATGAATGGAGTTTTCGTTTTGATGCAGTAACATTTATGTGAAGTAATTTTACGTCCCATAGGATACTGTGGTATAACAAAATTCGGATCCGGAAATTTATAACAGTGTTGATTTTATATATGAGGATTCGATTTAAGCTTAGCAATTTCACACAGTGATTAGTAGATGGAACAAGGTTATGTACATGCACAAAAACAGCGATTTTTTTGGAAATTGAGGGCGCGCTCTTCAGGAAATCTCTGAGTCGGCCTTTAAACCTTTATACGGTTACAGAAACAGGCTACTCACTTGTCCTCAGTTGGCGAAATTGCGTGACGGTCACGCATTTTATTGATAACGCGTTTTCGGTCAAACAGGGGGTCGTAACCACCCAACCTTCGGGTGTGTTGTTACAAAGAATGGTTCAGGCAGACGAGGGTTAATCAGTCAATGATCTGCTGATGTACAAACTATTGTCGAACGCTTCTGACCCTTCACCAGCTATTTAAGTACGTTATTCTGCGGCTTTTCTGCATATTTTGTCCAAAATGAGTTATTTTCCATTTGTTACTTCCGTATTAGATACAACAAAATCCAATGATTTAAAGCGGCACGGGCACAATTTTCACAAAATATGAAATTTCTTCAATGAGCTCTAAATGATTAGTCTAGCCATTGAAAGGGAACAGAGATATATTTTTACACATAAAAATAACATACCCAAAAACAGATTCGGGAAATTGATATTAGGATAAAGACATCCAGGTAATTGTAGGACACTTAAGTTTTCCATAACTTTAATCACAAAGTTATATTACATGAATTATTTTTGACTCGTACTCACTGATATTAAAACCACAAAGGTTATAGAACGATCAAACAGTGTGCATAGCGTGGGAACATGCATAACGACGTGCGTGTTCTTGTGTGAAACGACATTTTCGTCGTCTGCTGATTAACGTCGCCGGCGACGTTAAATGATTAAAATCGTTCTTGTTTACCCATAAGGAAGCTGCATTGGTCTTAATCATTCGGGTAGGGCTTTTGTATATTAA
>JAMKCH010016498.1:0-53445 GCA_023653785.1 Ophioderma brevispina
AACAATTCTCACAACCAGTTCTTTAGAGAAACAAATGCATTCGTTCCCCCTCGGAACCACCAGACGTCTACGCGACTGTTCTAACTTGCTAAGATTATTCTGATGATTTGTTGGCATGTCTGAATTAAAAAGGAACTCTGGTTGTAAAATATTATACTCATATGCCAAACAACCCAATTCTATTGGTGACCAGTGGACTGCAAATATTTGGCAAATATTCACCACATAGGTGAATAAGGAAAAAAGTCAGTAAGTAAAAGCATTGTTTTCACTCCTAGTATTTTTGGTGATCAGACAACCTCACCCACTTTATCCAATTTAGCTGATATTTCGCACCGAAAGAAAGTTCATAGTTTCTGGTTTAGCCATGAAAATGAAATTTAAGGCTCAGGAAAATGTTTTCCTTTTGATGTTTGTAATGAAACAAACAACAATGGTCGCTAAATGCGCTGACCACACAAATACACTGCCGGTAGCGGGCTACAATCTTAAAAATACTTATTTGTAACACTTTGAACCAATTAAAAAAAAAAATGTTTCCCCATCCCACCAACCAATGTTGAATGAGGGGTTTTATCGTCATCAGCAGTCTTGCAATTCCCACAACATTGATTGATGGGGGTTGGGGAAGGGAAGGCAAGTTGAAGTGGAAAGGTGAATGTTCCAAAACTACTTTTCCATGATTGTAGTTAGTTTGGTGCACATACTTGAGAGAGAAAATGCCTCATTGAAAAAATCAAATATGTTTGAGTCGCCAAAACCTAAAATACATGCTTTCAAAAAGGGTTAGGTACAACAAAGAGCCAACTGCATGTTGGCCATTTTAGGAAAAATAATTACTAAATAATTTCTTTGTTGCACTAAACACAAAGTAGGTACTTCCAAATGCCAGAGAGCCACAGAAAATTTGGGTGATACTCAACTGCAGACATGTGCATCAAATTGTTCATTATGACTATTGGGTTCCTGGTCTGGTATGGATCATTTTGATAACAAAATTTCATTTTGACTGAAATCAGAAAAGCCCAAGTTGTTGCCTAAACTCACAATATATTTGCCGGTGTAAGTGCAAGAAGTTCATAAGTGCAATAGCTGCTGCCATGTGTGTGATAATCTGGGGTGCCATGTGTATTAAGATATTCAATTTTCACCCCATTCCATGATTGAGTCAGTGGCTCTTGAAATGGTTCTTCAGGCGAACTGTGTCAACCCGAAAAGCCATTTCACGAGCTACTGACCAGACTTGACATAATTTATGTTTGATGTGAATTGGACAAATGGCAGTTATGCACGTATGACCGGCATTCACATATGACTTGGAGGTTATAGATATTAACATTACACACAGCACAAGCAAGCCATTGTGCATATATTTGTACACCAACATAATCCAAGGGATTGTGAGGGCAATTATAACCTGTGTCAAAAAACTATCCACATAACCAATGTGAGGGACCTTTAAAAAAGGCATCTAAAAAATTCTTGAAGTATCCTATATTTAGCCCCAACTTTCTCTACAGAACCCTCAAGTGTCATGAAAATTGAATGTCAAATGGGGTACACAGGTTTAATTTCATAATTCTGACAATTTTGGGCCATGATCTCTAGATGCTCTTTGAACCCCTCTTGAACGGGGGGTAACTGTGGGACACTATCCAAAGACCATACATCCAAGTGCCAGAAAATGTGCAAATCATATAGCAGTAGTAAATAAGTCTTGCTATCAGCAGTAGGATAGCAAAATGCACTGTCAGACTAAGTCATACTATCAGCAGTAGATAATATGCACTGGTCAGTTGAAGAATGATGACTAAGTCATTGCTCATTCAAGCAGAGCAAAACCATGCACTAATCAGTGTTAAACAATAAATGAAGTCATCCTCTCAGTACGTAGATAAAAATAAAATGCCCTGGCAGTTAAAAATGCTAAATCATGCTATCAGCAGTTGATAATATGCCCTGGTCAGTTAAAGAATGACAAAGTCATGCTATTAGCATAAATGAGCAATAAAATGCTATCTAATCTACTCTAAACGGCCGCAGCCGTTGCTGTTCACATGGTAGCCGCCAAATGTCCCTGTTTGTCATTATTTGGGGATGTCAAGATGGATCCTGGCTGGATGTCTTGAGCAATCGCATCAATGTGGTTAAAGGGGCGACGACCCTGGTTTTTGGCATGGTACTTCCAACATGTGACGTCTTAGACTACTTGGTCAATCGCACAATGACATTGACCCGGCAATCCGTGCACGGGTTGGGCACATAAGATGAAATTGAGGGAAATCTCCATATATCTGTGCTCCGGTCTTGCACTCGCGCCAGGATATGTTTGTACTCGCATAAGAAGCTTGGTGTAGAGGTGCATCCAGTCTATCCTGTCGCTCTTTCTTCATGGTCCAGGTCTCAGATCCCATATACCAGATACGCTCTAAACAGGCTCTAAAGAATTTCACTTGGTTGAATGGAGATACCAGAATTGCCATAAGTTGGTGTAGTTTATGCAGGCATTCCAAAGCTTGGCCTTTGCGTGACAGAAGTCTTTCTTGCTGGTCTGCAAACAAATAAAATGCCTGGTCAGTTAAAGAATGACAAGTCATTGCTATCATCATCATAACAATGCAAACGGGTCAGTTAAAGAATGACAATAATGTCGCACTGGGGCCCTTTCCGAAACCTCAGTCGTAAATCATGTGCATAGTGTCATCCTGAGTGACCAAGTTATCCAAGCACTGTGTAACTGTATAAAAAGTCATAATTTAGGAACTGCGCATGCGTTTTAGTATACACTAGGTTACGCATGAACTTCAGCGGAGCGGACCCCTGGTCAGTTAAATGAATGAACTAAGTATGCTATCACAGTATATAACATGCACTGGTCATTAAAGAAATATTAATATTAAAAAGCAGCAATATATTAACAATAAAATTCACTGGTCAGTTAAGTCCTGCCATCACAGTTGATAATAAATAACATTCACTGGTCAGTTGAAGAATGACTAGTCATGCTATCAGCAGTACATAACATGGCACTATTCAGTTTGAATAAAATACACTGGCCAGTTGAACAAATTAACAAATTAGCTGATTCCTTGCCATCAGCATTATATAAATAAAACGGACTTGTCATTTAAAGGTCAACGAGAGATTTGAGTCGCCCAATATTGTGTCATCATAGAAATTCATATAGATCAGACACATATTATTCTTAGCTTTATTTGGCTTCAGAAAATGTCAAAAGCGAGAAAAAGGTGATTTTGATTTGCTTTATTTCAATCGAAACACTTTGAAATCTCTTGTTACTTTAATGAAGTCATGCTATCAGTAGTAGATAACAAATAAAATGCACTGGTCAGTTAAAGAATGACTATAGTCCTGCTGTACGGCATTAGTTAAATTGTATGTATTGGCCATGGCTAAGAGCAGATAGATGGCAAATAACTGTGAACACATAAAGTCTTTCGTATTTTCATTCCAGCACTTTCTGTTTTATCCATTCTCACTAATAATGCTTCAGAAAGCTTATTCGCAACATTGAGCTGATCCTGATCTTGCGGTTGTGTTCTGATCAATTTTCTGCATTTTCCAACGTCCCATAGGCTACTGTGCTGTATTTTTGTCCATTTACGGACGAGAAATACAAAATTGCGGTTTCTTACAGATGCGAACAAATATGCACATAAAATTGTACACATGTGAATTACTAAGGCAACGGTTTTCCGATGATATTTAAATCTCACATTTTTTAGGTAAATCGGGGGGGTGAGTCTTGATCACAATGCCCCTGTTAAAGATGTGTTGTGTCTAATTGCCGGGATCGGCACACCTAATTTAACCAAAGTTTTGTTATTTTGATATTATATGAAGATCCTATTGTCTCATCATTATCATCCTGAAAATTGAGTCTTCTCCAAACAATGCATTCCTGATTAAAAAGGGGAAAAACCCATTGTGTACCATTTTATTTTTGGTGAACCATCTTATTCACAGTGTTTCTAAATCCTATCTCACTTCTGTATGACAAAACCAGAAAATAAAAAACAAATAATCAACGGGCAAAAGTTTTGAACCAAGAGTTAGGATTAATTTTATTCCACTATCTAACATCCTGTGTAAATTTTTACAAATTTCTTGCAGACCAAATGTATTTAAAATACAAATATTGACTGCTCATAAGGGAATGGTAAAAATTATTGCCCCAAGGTGATGTTGGAACTGTAGGCCTACTATTTTCCCAAGGGCAGTCAATAATTTTGTTTTTATAACTTTGAGTTCCCCTGTTAAAGCATTTGACCTATGTGTGGATGACATTATAACCTATGTGTGTGAACCTTTGATTTGTTTCTGTGCTCAGGTCAGTGGTCATTTTGACCCACATTTTTGGTGGTCATGGGGCATTTCTAGCAATTGACCTCTCGATTACCTTTGACCCTTACTGTCACTTTGGTGTCAACGCCTCACAAAGGTTAGACTTACTCTCACCTACCTTCATGCCAAATTTCAGCCCCAAATGTATTAAAATATTCTTCTCTAACACTAACCAACAATTTCTAAAAATGAACACAGAGCACAGCAAACATTATCTGCTGATGAGTGGATTTCAGTGTCATGGCAAATTTCTTGTCCCATAAGAATTCACAGTCATGCTATTATCAGTAATTGGTAAAATTTGATTCCATGGCTTATCAGCAGTAGATAGCAATGACTTGTCAAGTTTAAGATTCACAAGTCATGCTACAGCAGTAATTGTACATTTGATTCCATGCTATCAGCAGTAGATAGCAAATTTCTTGTCCCAGTTAAAGAATTCACAAGTCATGCTATTAGCATAAGATAATTTATGATTTCCATGCTAATCAGTAGATAGCAAATTTCTTGTCCCAGTTAAAGAATTCACAAGTTATGCTATAGCAGAAGATAGCAAATTTGATTCATGCTATCAGCAGTAGATAGCACAATTTTCTTTCTTGTCCTGGTTAAAGAATTCACAAGTCATGGCTATTAGCATTAGATTGTACTTTGATTCCATGCTATCATCATATGTAATATTCTATATCTATGACACCTAGACCAGCTATACCAATAAATGAATGAATTCATCAAAACCGAGAAGCTTAAGCATGCGAGTCATATTACACATTTACTCATTGAAAAAGGGCCAACTAACGGGTTCCAAAGAAAAAACTGAATATTTGATTCTTGACTTGCCCAAGAAGTCATTTAACTCTTCTATTGAACTTTAATTAGTAAAAGCATTATCATATTAAATAATTACATTTCCTTTGGGACTTCATGACTTTTGGAGCTGGAGTTGGGCCCTTAAAGTTAATGTGATTTTTGCTTTGTAAAATATGACTTTTCAACTTGTAAACTGTTAAAGACAAGACCACTGAAAAATTGTTATACTTCAACAATAACAACTAAAAATCATAGACAAATCCCTTAATTGCCATATAATTAAAAAGTACAGGTTCACATAATCAAAATAGGGTACAATATTTTTTTTAAAATGAGAAAGATCTCATTTTAGGCAGAGTATATAAAATGTTTGATAAACTGCAAACCAAACCAATATTAACATTTTTTAGAACACCCAGGTTAATTAACATATTCAGACACGATTAATGCCAAAACCAATAATACGGATTATAGATAATAAAACACTGGAAAAAACTTGTGGTGGTACTATAAGTATTGAAACAAAGATCCAACTCCATGGGTTAGATCTTTCTTCTTTCATACCATATTGATTTGGTAAAGAAGTGGACCTTGGGCTTTTTCTTTACACAGTATCAGTAGAAGCCAGAGTGGTCGTAGCAATTTATCGGGTCGACCTAATTTTTGCCACTAATGTGAGTGGGGCATTTTTCAGAGGTAATTTCAGTTGTGATTATGGTCTTGAGCATTTAATAGACACCCTCTTCTGTTCTGTGTATTTTGGGACACAGTCACATTTTGCATGTCTGAAAACTATAAGTTTCAAAGACCTCCTTAAATCAAACTGAATCAGGTTACCACTTAGCAGATTTTTGGCATCTCTTAACAGACAGAATTTTCACACAATAAATTCATAATGAGTGAAGAAATGAAATGTCCTATTGATGCCATAATTTCTAAAACTCTGAAGATAAAAGACATGTTTCCAAGCCTCAAAAAGTAAAACCACAATATTTATGTTAAAGGTCAAGAAGAGATTTTGAGGCACCCAAATATTGTGTCATAATAGTATTTCAAATAGATTCAGACCCTCAATCGATTTCTTACCTGTATAATTTGGCTACAGAAATGTCTAAAGAGAGAACAATGTGATTTTGATTTGCTTATATTTCAATTAAAACATAGGCTGAATTTCGTATTGCTCCTATGCGAATTTATAAATTTCAATATTTTCTACCACAAAAACATTTCTCAGCTTAATCCTTTCTTATGGGGAATAATTTTAATGGAAATCTTTAACATAACATCCAGGCAAAAATCATCACTTTCAAATTTCTTTAGGGACCCCTGATATGGTTGAAATCTCTTTTTGCACAAAATAGTGCTTTTTCCTGTTTGTTCCAAAATAACCACAACTTCCATTGGAAACAAAATTCACCACGCTTAGTTTGTACCATCCTACTAGCGGAAAATAAACTTGCTAACATTAAAATCATGAAAACATGATACTCAAAGTTACAAAAAGGCACAATAGAAATCAGAAATCATCCTGAAATTTGTTTTGTTATGCTAATTCTTCACTTAGTGAAAATATGCCAAATATGCTATAACGCTGTCATAAATTATCACAGATTTATACAACGTCCTGACTTGCTTTGTCGAAGCTATGTCTGGATACGAGCATAAACATTTTCTATGCCTTTTAGTACACTAATCGGCCAAAATGTGGTCCCATGAAATAGGCAAAACGTGGTGCCACACTGAAGAGACTGCTGTTTTTGATTTCATGCCTACATGACCTGGCACCCTTAATGAAAGTACATTCTGAAATTTTTATGTTGGATGGCGACTTCAGGTTTGAAAAAAAAATGTTTCTACTGTTTTTAAAAGGGTTTTGTGTGAAAGTCATAAACACAACACCCCAAAAACTCTCCACACCCTTAAATTTTTGTGAAGTTCAAACGATATATCGTATATACATTATGGAATATAATTGGGAGCACTGTTATTAAAAATGCATATTTTGACCCCCTCATTTGTGGCATTATGCTCCCTTGACCGAACCCACCCCAGGAATTTAAAAGTTGCAGTACACTCTATTGACAATAATGCCTGTTTAGATGGAAATTAGTGCAATCCTTTTCTCTGCATGACTAATTCTGCTTTGGCCTCCTTGTAGGTATCCATGAGCAGCAAAAATATATTAAATCATTATTCGATCAACGAATCATGCCATTGGCAAAGATTCATTGATAATCAGTCTTTAGAGGACCCTTGAATTTTGTCAAAAGTATTAGTAGTAAGTTATGTGATACTTGAGTCAAAACCGGAAGAATATGCAAATTAAGTGAGACTCAGAGAGTGGCGTTTATTGGAATGTTGGATGCCAGCATGTCTGTAAAGATGACAGCAAAAGAGATGTTGGCTTTGAACGTAAGAACAGACGTCACTGAATCTTCAAGTCTTCTGAGAAGTGGCAGACCTCTAAGTAACGTCTGCCAACCAGACGTGTCAATCCTTAACAGGCAGTAAGTCAGGAGACACTTATAGTTGAGTTTAGAGTCTGCTTTTAAATGATCATCTTATTTTAGTTTTGTTTTAATTCACAAACAGTCAAGTTAAGAAGTCTTTGCTCATTTATATTTCATTGTTTTTTCTTTTTCTTTTCACTTTCTTTGCAGCTCGAGAGATACTCTGTTGCCTCCACATAAGATGGGCCAGGGACCTGTCAGATCTTCCATGTACAGTTCATAAGCAACCGTATGTTACGGCTATTGCATGCATGTTTGTCGCCTAAAGAAGAGGGCAATTCTACTACCAAACATAGAAGAGATCAGTTGGCCTTTGCAAAAAGAACATCGCAGATGGAGCCACTACCGCTGGATGAACGAGCTTTTTACTGATGAAACATGCGTTTGTCGCGAGTACAACGGAAGAAGGAGAGTAATGGATGGCGCAACGAGGACAATTGGAGATGAGGGGTCCGCAGTGTAAAGCATTGGTGGATGCAGAGCCCTAATTGTGGTGGGCCAGCATTGGCATGGAAAGACTGACTTGATCATCATTAAGAGGCGGTCTTGATGCCAATCAATAACGTCAATGACATTCCTAAAAAACCTCGTCTTCGTTCCGTACCACAAAGCTGTCAGTGACAAATTGTGCTAATGGACGACATGCTAAGTCTACAAAGCCGGTTGACCAACCAGTTCTGGAAGAACAGGGACTTCCAAATGTCTGGGAAATGGCCGCCAAAGCCCCGGATATTAATTCCAAGCGAACACTAGGAGGACTCTGGGGCGTAGACCAAATAACCAAACCTGTATAAACAGAATTCGTAGTCCCCACCAGGGGGCTAGGGGAAAACCAATTTGTAATTCATATAAATTATTAAAAATCATGTATACTCTCTGTTCGCTACACACATAAAACTGGCACATTTCTTGAAAAATGAATTAAAATATCACTTTCAATTCTTTTCCCACTACATACAGTGACCAATGGATATGGATAGACTTCAGCAAACCATGACGCTAACAAAAAAGAATTTATTACAAGGCCCGGTATGCAAGCCATGTTATAGCCAGGTGGTTATCACCTCCAAGATTTGGGTTTTGAATAAACAAAATACCCGTCCTCTTTCCAATAACAGTGAACCAGTTACATTATAATACAGGTTTTGACACTAAGTTTCTTCTGAAATCGTGTTAAGTGAATAGAAATGAAGTTAAGGCAAGAAGTTACGGATTTTGGTGCTGCACAAAGTTGTTGGTCAAAGCTGCCCGGCAAAACATTTTCTCTGTTGTCTGTTTGTCTTCTCCTTTTCAAAATAAATGAATAGAAGGTTAAATGATTTTTTTATTTGTGAATGCGTATAGTATTTTGTGCTTACATCATGAAAAAATACTCAGTCTAAATTGGAGAGATGGAAAACAGCTGAAATTTTTTCAGCTGACGAGACAATATAACAATAGTCATGCCACTAACAGATGAAAAAGGAATCTGAAGTGTTTCTACACCGCATTACAGGGCGGTGATTGCATATTTTAACTCCATTGTTTCTGAAGTCTATGTGTATCCATTGGTAACTGATATTAAAGAAATTAACTTTTAAGTTGAGATTTTTTTATTTTTTTATTTGTTGGAAAACAGAGAAGTTATATGATTTTAAGAATTTATTAAACAAACAGCATGAAGGACATGCCCCAAGTTATAGTGGTCTCACCTGAAGTACTGAGGGATAGAAGCATTAAGCTATACATAAAAAGGCCGGGGAATTAGAATAAAAGGGAAGGTCATCAGGAGGGAGGGGGTGCAATTGACCGGGCTCGGATCAACAGGTTGGTTCACAGTACTAGCACCGAGGAACTGGCCGTCTAACACCTCTAATCCACACAAAGGCAGCATTTTCTAATACCTTCCACATGTATTGATCGAGATCTCGATCACCTGAGCACAGTAGGTAAGTTCATTTATACTAAACTGAAGTGCGTTGCGGTAAGTTGTAGTGCTCGAATACGGTCTCTGTCCGTATCTGAATTAGAGTACTGCAACCGAGTTAAATTATTTACTTCAGCCTGCAGCAGGTACGGTGAGTTGCGGCAGCAAGTGGTACGGATATATCGGCACTTGCACGGCACAGTGCCGAGGTTATGAATCAAACCTTTATTTGCAGGCTAGGAGGAGGGAACAAGACTAGATATTGAAGATCGTCATCAAAGTTTCTTGTGGGGAAGGTTTGGAGTTTAAAAGTTGCAATGAAGTTCTTAAACCATATTTTTTGGTTCAAGTTTGTTCTCGTGGATGTGTGACTTTGTGTTTGGTAGCATTTACATTGATAAAACCTTCTCTAGAGGGTTTACTGCAACTTTAAAATCCTTGGGTGTGGTTCTGTCGAGTGGGCATAACTTAAACAATACTCAGGCGATCGCAAAAATATGGTGCCAAAAAATACGGCATATATGCAACACCGCTTCCCAATTTACATCCCAATATATGGATAATCCAATGAATCATTTGAACTTGACAAATTCAGTGCAAAAGAGCTAATTGATACTCCAAATATGCAAAATTGAAAAGAAATAATTTGGAAATAGACAAAAGGACATGGCTTTTCACCAATGTAAATGGCCGATATAATGTTGCTATTAAATAAATGTTTGAATGAATCGTAACATTTTGCACTTTGCCCACATCATATGTTGACAGCATGGAAATATATATGTTATTATTACTATTGTAATTTATATGGCACTCTTACAGAACAAAGAGCAAATACATAACAATAACAATGATAACAATAATTTATGGGTGTGTGTAAATTCAGGAGTACTTGAAAATGATTAGTAGTACAAACCCACGTTGGTTAGGATGATCTTGGACCACAAAATAGATTTTCCCCTTGGACCAGAATTATTCTCCAACATTTGGAAATTATGGGGTTCCAGTGGACTTCAAGTTACAAACCAAAACAAAGATAAAAACACAAAAACACAAACAGACAAAAAATAAAAAACTTATTTAAATTTAAACAAACCCGAAAAACAAGAAAAAAAACAGCAAAAAAAGCATTAGAACATTCCATGATACAAGCGACACACCACCGTGAGTAGATTAACAGAGAACAAACTTCCCTTTGTTTGAGCAGTGTTTGACGAGTAAATCCACTAGGTGGGAGTATCTTTAAAAATCGCTTAAACTACTCGTAATACAAAAGCATAGCATGTATTTCAACCATAAGAAGTATATGACACATTTCATGAGCAAGATATGATTTAAGAAAACGGAAACGACGCGTAGGAAATGTTTCAAACGGTTCATTTATAACATTAGTAGGCCCAAATGTGAAATTTAAAAAAAAAACGGTCTCACAGACCTATACACAGTTCTGACGAAATGAACATTGGCAAAATTTAGTAAATGATTTCTATTTATCCTCATGATGTGCATTTTACTGCTACCATTGAAAACAATTGACTTCATACACAGAAAAGGATGGTTACGAGGATTTCTTTTTCCACTACTGACCCCTCACATACTAGCATAAAACAATTCGCGAGGTAAGCTACAAGCTTCCTACGTGGCACAGCGGTCTAAGCCATAGACCTTATTTGATTTCTTTGGATTGTCGTGGTTGTCACTTCGAGCCCGGCTGTGGCACACTACTTTCGGCAAGTATATTACGTAGTAATTGGTTCTGGTGATCATTTATCGTTAATTTTGGGTATGTAGTCTAACAGTCACCCCTTACCATAGAAACAGATTGGAAGTATAATAAATATAAAATTGTACAGAGGACGGAACAGGCCCATGGCCAAAATCTTTCTTAATATGAATTGTTAGTATTCAGTTTTATCAGGAAACATGAAAGTTGTCAGTTTCCATTTTACATTGAAAATGAATGTTCATACAATAAAAATGTCTTTGACGTATTTCGTAAAAACAGGGACTAAAAAGTGTACGTTGGACGAAAAATGAGGACAATAATTAATAAAATGATCCGGTAATTTTCACCAATTGAACCTAAAATATTCCTCAAACTATAGCAAGTAATATCCGCAGGGAAACGTCTCTTCTCTGATGAAAACAGTAGATTTTTAAAAATACAATATCTAATTCTTGTTAACTTTTTGCGGTGATTCAAGGAATTATGATTCGCCCTAATATAGTAAGTCTCAGTATTCCCTATTCATTTTTTTAGTCAGAGAGGACAAATTTCATGATTCTAAAAGTCAAAATTCAAGTACTGATTTTATTTGGATTTTTATTTAATACCATCGTAAATAACCTCGGAATCAGTTGCACCGTTTCATATATTCACCCACAGCCTTGCGCATGTAGTGAGTAGTGTCCGGACGTTTATTATGTGGACAATTGGAATAAAGTATTAATAATTAAATATGTTCTCTTATCAAAAGGATGTCCTCTTGCTAGACTGGGTTGCGTACAGGTTTTGGCTTGCATAAGATTTTACAGGTATTTCAAATACATTGATATTCGAATTTCCTGCCATAGGCCATTATGGTACGGTAAAATTCATGTGTCCATATTTTCCAGAGAGCCACTGTGCAGGGGGATAAAACCATTGATGAAATACAGGGGTTTTGCTTGCCAAATTATAGTTATTTTTCGTTATTTGCAGCCAGGGTTGGGGCTTTTCAGTGTTTTTTACGTACTTTTCTGGGTTTGTTCTCACCAATTAAAGGTCTTTGAGTGATGCTGATGGCATCTTTATAACTTATAAGCTGATCGGAGAAAATAACAGGTGGTTTCCCCAATTTAACGGTAACTGCAAAAACATTGATAAGAAATTAAACACCTGCTAACACGTTTTGCACCCCGTTTCTAATATATTGTAAAATATCTGTTAATATCTAACCACCTTATATCTAAACATGTTTAGCATGTGACATTTGGGTGTGTGGACGATTTGAAAACCAAGCATTTGAGATGACATGTTTATACCTAAACATTACTTGACCACATTTCTAACACGGTTTTGCGTGTTGGGATAGAATTGCTACGGTGTAGTCTTTGTAAAATACGACTTACTAAACTAAATGCAAACAGAACTCATTCTTTCTTTTCAAATGTAAAATAGCAGTGTACATATCAACAAAAGTACAAAATTACATTTCCACCATTTTATGCTCTTTTAATTCTATTTTTTGTGAAAAAGGCCCAAAAATTTGCAGAAATTTTTTTAGTTTTTTATTACTTTAAAATCGAATATATTTCAGTAACTGAAGAAGATAAAAACGTCAAAAAAGACACTACCACAGTTTTATTTCCATTATAATAAATTTATATTAAAAATCTCAATTTTGGATAGATATGGCCATGTACTTTAAGATCTTCATATTTTTATCTATGTTAAGAGCAGGATAGACAACCAAATCAATTACATGAAATACCGAGAAAAAAAATGGACTGCAAACACGACCTAATTAGCCACATTGTTCAATACTTCCCAAAACACCACATCACGTATATGGAATACTCACACAAAATCATAACTAAAGGTGTATTTATATGTTCATGGAAACAAGGGATTTTATTGAAATATATACCCAAAAATATTACAAAAAAAAAGGAAATCTACCAAAAAGGCGTTAACAAGTAAACAGCCACTAAGTTTAAAAAAGAGTACAAGCCATATTAAAGTAAGATATTGTAAAGGAGAGACACCCAAGGATACTCAAGTGGTCTGCCCCATTGGCAAAAACTTGTCCCATTTCTTCGGCAATGCAAAAGAAAAATTGCATGCCCGTTTTCCCCACCGTCAAACCTCCATTAAAGCCTAAAATATATAGTTTTAAATGCAAGACACCCTCCCATCCCTTTTCACCCCTCACCGCACTACCCCCCCCGCAAATTATTTGCTCCATTTCGCACGCCACTTACAGGCTATCCGCTCCTTCTTTCACTGATCGCCATATTCGGACTCCAACCTTTTGTCGTCTCATAGCTATCTTTCTCATGTTTTGGTGCGTTGCGTGTTTCCACTACATTTTCAGGGTGCGATGTAATATATCTGAGTTCCAAAAGAGTCCTCTTCATGGAGGGTCATTGCGGTAACCAGAGCAGCGGGAGCCTTCATATGGTGTTTAGTACGGTTCTTCCTACCATAGTATCTCACAGAAAGACTGGTACAAAAAAACCATACTACCCAGAAATACATGAACTCTATCCACAGAACTCAGAACCAACATACCTCCAGAACAGGTCGACTGGTCGGAAACATTTTCGACAGGATGTTGTTACAACGAGATTTGGACTTTATTCCGTATATTGAAAACCACATAGTCCCAAATCATGCCAATATAACCTTAAGCAAGATTAAGTGCAGTTTGGAATTATTTAAATCAAAACAATTTGGTCTGATGAGATCGTTGCTTAAAAATAAGTACCATGAATGTTCTACAAAAAAAAGGAATTCGGAATAGAAGGAATGGGATCCAAGTTGCCATTGGGGCAGACGCACTTTGAGTATACTTGGTGCACTCTTTACAGTATACTGCATTGCAGTACTGCAACCGAGTTAAATTTATTTTAACTTCAGCTGCAGCAGGTTACGGTGAGTTGCTGCAGCAAGTGGTCGATATATCGGCACTGCACTGCACAGTGCAGCGAGGTATGAACAAACCTTTATTGCAGCAGGAGGAGGACAAACTAGATATTGAAGATCGTCATCAAGTTTCTTGTGTGAATGTGAATGAAGTTCTTAACATAATTTTTTGTGTCAAGTTCTGTTATCGTTTATGTGTGACTTTGTGTTTTGTAGCATTTACATTGATAAACCTCTATAGGGTTTACTGCAACTTTAAAATCCTTGGGTGGGTTCAGTCTAGTGGGCATAACTTAAACAATACTCAGTCGATCGCCACAAATGAGGTGCCAAAATACGCATAAATGAACACCGCTTCCAATTACATCCCAATATATGTATAATACAATGTATCATTTGAACTTGACAAAATTTCAAGTTTGGGAATTACTTTTTTTGGGTGTGTTTAATATGAAATCTATTACGCTCATACATGTATAAGAAAATGCAAACTTTACTGTTAAAATAAAGTTTGGCAGCTTGGGCTTTCAACTTAACCAGGGTAGAAAATGCAAAAGAGCTAATTATCTCCATAATATGCAAAATTGAAAAGAAATAAATTGAAATAGAAAATGACATGGCTTTTCACCAATGTAACTGGCGATATAATAGTGCTATTAAATAAATGTTTGAATGAATCGTAACATTTTGCACTTTGAACATCATATGTTTGACAGCATGGGAAATATATAATGTTATTATTACCTTGTATTTATATGGCACTCTTACAGAACAAAGAGCCAAATACATAACAAAACACAATTATACAAAATTATGTTTTGGTAAATTCATGGAGTACTTGAAAACTGATTAGTAGTACAAACACTTGGTAGGATGATCTTGGACCACAAAATATTCCCCTGGACCAGATAATTCTGAACATTTCGAAATTATGGGGTCCAGTGGACTTCAACATAAAAACCTAAGTGGGAACCCTAAACTGAATTAAGACACACGGTAATGTGTCAACCAAGTTTTAAATAAAACAACCCGAAAAACAAGAAAAAACAGCAAAAAAAGCATTAGAACATCCCTGATATAAGCGACACACACCGTGAGTATATTAACAGAAACAAACTTCCCTTTGTTTGACGCGTGTTTGATGAGTAAAATCACTAGGTGGGAGTATCTTTAACAGTCGCTTAACTACTCGTAATACAAAAGCATAGCATGTATTTCAACCATAAGAAGTATATGACACATTTCATGAGCAAGATATGATTTAAGAAAACGGAAACGACGAGTAAGAAATGCTTTCAAACGGTCATTTATAACAATTATTAGTGCCAAATGTGAAACTTTAAAAAAAACGGTCTCACAGACCTACAGCTTTATTACGAAATGAATATTGGCAAAATTTAGTACATGATTTCTATTTATCCTCATGATGTGCCTTTTACTGCTAACATTGAAAAGAATTGACTTTATACAAAGAAAATGATGTTTTACGAGATTCTTTTGTCACTACTGACCCCTCACATACTAGCATACAACAATTCGCGAGTTAAGCTACAAGCTTCCTCCGTGGCACAGCGGTCTAAGCCATAGACATTATTGATTTTACTTTTGGATTGTCTGTTGTTGTCACTTCGAGCCCGGCTGTGGCACACTACTTTCGGCATATTAATATTATGCTAGTATTGAGTTCTGGTGATCATTATCTTTAATTTTGGGTATGTAGGCTAACAGTCACCCTTACCATAGAAACAGATTGGAAGTATAATAAATATAAAATTGTACAAGGACGTTGAAACATGCCCGTTGGCAAAATCTTTCTTAATATGTAATTGTTAGTATTCAGTTATTATCAGGAAACATCAAAGTTGTCAGTTCCATTTTACATTGAAATGAATGTTCATAACAATAAAAATGTCTTTGACGTATTTCGTAAAAACAGACTAAAAGTGCTACTTTGGACGGAAAATGAGACAATAATTATTAAAATGATCCGGTAATTTTCACCAATTTGAACCTAAAATATTCCTCATAACTATAGCAAGTAATATCGCAGGGAAAACGTCTCTTCTCTGATGAAAACAGTAGATTCATAAATACAATATCTAATTCTTTTTAACTTTTTGCGGTGATTTCAAGGGAATATGATTCGCCCTAATATAGTAAGTCTCAGTTAGTACTATCATTCTTTTTAGCAGAGAGGACAAATTTCATGATATAAAGTCACAATTCAAGTACTGATTTTTTATTGAGATTTTCATTTAATACCATCGTAAATAACCTCGAATCAGTGGCACCGTTCATATTATTCACACATTCCTTGCGCATGTAGTGAGTCATGTGTAGACGTTTATTCTGTGGACAATTGGAATAAGTATAATTATAAATATGTTCTCTTACAAAAAGATGTCCTCTTGCTAGACTGGGTTGCATACAGGTTTTGGTTGCATAAGATTTTACAGGTATTTCAAATAAATTGAATTCGAATTTTCCTGCCAATAGGCCATTATGGTACTGTAAAATTCATGTGTCCATATTTTTGCAGAGATGCCACTTTGCAGGGAAAACCATGCATGAATACAGGGTTTTTGCTTGCCAAATTAAGTATTTTCCGTTATTTGCAGCCCGGGTTGGGGCTTTTCAGTGTTTTTTACGTACTTTCCATGGGTTTTCACCAATTAAAAGGTTTTTGAGTGATGCAGAGTGGCATCTTTATAACTTTATAAGCTTATCGTAGAAATTAACAGGTGGTTTCCCCAATTGTAACGGTCACTGCAAAAACAGTGATTAGAATTAAACACCTTTCTAAACACTGTTTTGCACCACGTTTCTAAAATTGTAAAATATCTGTTTAATATCTTAACACCTTATATCTAAACATGTTTAGGCATTTGACATTGGGTGTTTGGAGATTTGAAACCAAGCATTTAGAGATTTGACATGTTTAATACCTAAACATTAATTTGCACCACATTTCTAAACACGGTTTTGCAGTGTTGGTGATAGAATTGCTACGTGTAGTCTTAGTAAAATACGACTTACTAAACTAAATGCAAACAGTAACTCATTCTTTTCTTTTCAAATGTAAAATAGCAGTGTAATATCACCAAAAGTACAAAAATACATTTCCACAATTTTATGCTCTTTTTAATTCTATTTTTTGTGAAAAAGGCCCAAAAATTGCAGAAACTTTAAAATCTGAATATCTCAGTAACTGAAGAAGATAAAAACGTCAAAAAAGCACTAACAGTTTTATGTTCCAATTATAATAAATTTATATAAAATCTCAATTTTGATAGCTCATGGCCATGTACTTTAAGCTCTTCATATTTTATTATCTACGTTAAGAGCAGTATAGACAACCAAATCAATTACCTGAATATACCGAGAAAAAAAAATGGACTTCAAACACTGTAATTAGAAACATTGTTCAATACTTCCCAAAACACCACATCACGTATATGGAATAATCACACACATTCAACTAAAGTGTATTTATAACTGTTCATGGAAACAGGATTTTCTTGCAAATATACAAAAATATTACAAAAATAAAGGAAATCTACCAAAAAGACGTTGGCAACGTAAGAAGCCATCAAGTTTTAAAAAAGAGTACGAGCCATATAAAGTTAATAAATGTAAAGAGAGCACCAAGTATACTCAAGTGCGTCTGCCCCATTGGCAAACTTGGTCCCATTTCTTCTGCAATGCAAAAGAAAATGCATGCCTGTTTTCCCACCGTCAACCTCCATACAGCCTAAATATATAGTTTTAAATGCAAGAGGTGCTGATGTAATAATATTGAGTTCAAAAGAGTTCCTCTTCATGTGAGGTCATTGCGGTAACCAGAGCAGCGGGAACCTTCCTATGGTGTTTAGTACTGTTCTTCCTACCATAGTATCTCACAGAAAGACTGGTACAAAAAACCTATACTACCCAGAAACATACATGAACTCTACCACAGAACTCATAACCAACATACCTTCCAGAACAGTCGACTGTCGGAACACATTTTCGACAGGATGTTGTTACAACGAGATTGGACTTTATTCCGTATATTGAACACATAGTTCCAAACTCATTGCCAATATAACCTTAAGCAAGAACAAGTGCAGTTTGGAATTATTTAAATCAACAATTTGGTCTGATGATGATCGTTGCTTAAAATAATTACCATGAATGTTCTAAAAAAAAAAAGAATTCGGAATAGAAGAAATGGGACCAAGTTGCCAATGGGGCAGACGCACTTGAGTATACTTGGTGTTCTCTTTACATTTATTAACTTTATATGGCTCGTACTCTTTTTTAAAACTTGGTGGCTTTTTATGTTGCCAACGTCTTTTTGGTAGATAACAGTTACAGGTTGTCATGAGTACAAGAAGGTCGTAAGTGCAATAGCTGCCATGTGATACATCTGTGTGCTGTCATGTGATACATTTGTGCAGTGGTAGTGCCAGACTTTTTTTTCTGGGAGGGCAAACAGAGGGCAAAGTGATTTTTTTTGGGGAAAAAGTAAGATTGGGGGTCAAAATATCAAAAATTTTGAGATTTTAAACCAATTTTGGCCCCAATTGCTGGCTTTTTGCAAAAAAATGTGATTTTATCCAATTGCTGATTTTTTTTTGCCCATATAATCATTCATTGTTCTTCTGGCTGGGGGGAGGGATTCCCCAAGCAGAAAAAACAATCCCACCCTCCCCACGATGCGCACTGAATCTATGTGCTTGCCATGTATTAGGTAACTCAATTCACCTTTCACATTCACAAAATTAATAAAATTAAAAAAAAACCTCTCAAGAACACTGACCAAAGACTTGGCATAATGGTACATTGATGAAAATTTCTGACAAAAGGCCCCCAGCTAGGGCACTTCATGATCTTAGACACTCACATAATGTACTGCATGTGCAAATGGTTTTAGCATATAATGACTTGGAGACATGGTTGAGTAGGGAACATTCCTGCCACTTGCAGCTAACAATATCTTTGTCTCATATGGGTGGGTGAAGTGTTTTAATGGGGGAAAAACCAGAGACCTGCAGAAGGCCATGCATTGTAAGTAAGGCATCATCTGTTGCAATTTAAAACACGTTCCCCGGACTTTTGGGGGTCATCTTCTGACCCAGATTCACTTCAGTGGCCTTCCATTGTTTATAGGCCAGTCAACCTTGACATTTTTCAAAAACTAGCGAGATTAGAGCACAATTTGGACCGCAGACGACCCTAGGATTTTCTACGCCAGAGGATCTCGCCGACGAGGTGTTTTCAATTGAAACTGCACCGATATCAGCTCATGTCCCCACACACTGTTTGCGGACGGGAGGCAGGAATTGCCAATCTTATCGCTCAGTCCCCGGCGTGTGAGCCCTGTGAATGTGCTCTAGCCACAGGTGGGGAAGGGTAATTATGGCTGCATTGTTGATCTAAATTGACACAGGTACATTTCAGCAAAAATAAATACCAAATTCCTTTACAAACAGCAGAAAAGGAAATGCAAAGATTGCAACTGCATTAAGCACTCTCCATAAAATTCTACACCAAGGAATATTATAAGAGCCACATATAGCCTAGGTCCTAGTTTCAAGTTGAAGTCCGTTGGTAATTCCAGACTCTTCCTTCAGTTTCAAGCCAAAAATATATTGGTTTTCATAGTTAAATTTAATTAATTACTAGTAAATTGACAACCTTTAGGCAATAATAACATCAGGTCATGGACCAGCCTGAAGGGTTTACATGGAACTTTACCAAACTCTGAGGGGTAGTTCTTGTACTTCAGTTGTTCAACCGAAGCCATAGGAATAAAAAACACTCGGAGTATTTATTTTACAAAATGACTTGATTTACAAGAGAAGAACACTGTTTTAGGTTAATTTATTTCAGGGGAGGGTTATCAATGATTAATAGGGTTGCATCAAACCCATCATGTCACCCCATATTTTTTGCTCCTAGTGTAACTGTGCCATTTAACTAGAAAATTGTCCCCTCCAAAATTTAAATTCAATCGAATTTGGGAAGGGGGGTCCCCATGAGGCTTAAAGTTGGGCCGAGGAAACAGTTAGTCTGGCTGGCAGTATTGTATTATATATACAGTTACACACACATAAGTAGCGCCTTTTAGTGAGAGTTGATACTACTTTCCTAATCAGGGAATACTCAATAAAATGCCCAAATCTGTTTGAACTAAGCAAAAAGGCAGTATTTTCATACATATTAGAAGTCATAATAATAGCTGCCATGTGCATGTTTTAATATTTGACAGCTGTTTCTACATGGAAAATGGTTCCATTGCATGCCCGAAGCTTAAAGTTCTTGTGCATGATACATGTAGTGCCTTTATCTTAATAACCAAATCCAATCTGGCAGCTATTTAGTTTCATGACTTTATTCTTTCTGCACATCACTGTGGCTGCCATATGAATATTCAATGTTAATAAATTGTACCTATATTTAAACGCGTTAATATGTCATCAAGTTTGGTAAATTAGGTAGCGTCATTCAGTTTATGCCTTCTCATATTAGGTGGCTATTCTATCTTGCTCTGGCACCACTTGAAAGACATTTTGTTCCTCCACTCCGAGCAGCATATGGAATTCTACACTGAGTTTCATGCCGTGTTCTGCTGCATCATTTACCAGCTTGGACTCTTGACTGGGTAATATTCTCAGGGTTCGGGGAAAACTCGGCTTTCCAAATCCGTGACCCATTAGCAATACATGGTTTTTTTTAGTTATGCTGTATCAGGTTTAACTTCAAGAAGCCTTCCCGCTAAAGCTCTTGGCTCTTCGTGTGGACATTTCCACTGAAGAGAGCAAAAGCGCGGTACTGTCACATTCAGTGAGATACCACAGATGTCTGTCCTAGCAGACAATGTTGACACTTGGCCCGAGTCCTCAGCTTATCTGCAATCGCTTAATGACGTTAGAGCCGTCAATGTGCTAATGCAGCAGAACATGGCATGAAACTCAGTGCAGATTTCCTAGCTGCTGCTCAGAGTGAGGAATAACCAAAATGTCTTGCAAGTGGTGGAGCAAGATAGAAAACAGACACCTAATCTGAGAAGGCGTAAACAGAATGACGCTACCTGATTTACCAAACTTTTTAATCATATGGACTGATAAATATTAATGGTAAGATAAGTACATTTATTACATTGTTATTCATATGGCAGCCAGAGTGATGTGTAGTATAGAGTAATGATAACTAAATAGCTGCCTGATTGATCTGTCATTAAGTTAAAGGCACCTATCATGCACAAACTTTAAGCTCACGGCACACGATGGACACATTTTCCATGCAGAAACAGCTATAAATAGAGAATTGTGCACATGGCAGCTATTATTATGACTTCAAAAATGTCTGAAAATAGCTGCCTTTTTGCTTAGTTCAAATGGAATTTGCATTCTATTGAGTATTGTCTGAAATAGGAAGTACTATAAAAAAAAATCACTAAAGGCAGCTATTAATGTGTATATAAACTGTATGCGGCCAGACTTTACTGGTTGCCTCGGCCTGAACTTCAGGCTCATGGTGGACCCCCTTCCCGACCTCCGATTGAATTTAAATTTGGAGGGGATGATTTTCTAGTTAAATGGCACAGTTTGACACTAGGAGCAAAAAATTTGGTTGACATGAGGGGCGTTTGATGCACCCTAATGATTAAGCAATACAAACATGAAAAAACCTCAATTTTAATAAAAATTGAGGGTGCCTATATGCAAAATGTGCTGCTTGTCCAGGAATTTAGAAATATGATATTACCCACAATCACCTTTGGTACCTCTTTCTTTCTCTATGCACACCCTACACAAGCTCACTCCCCAAAAAAGGTTGTGTTTAATACAAAGTATGTCAGCATGCAGCAATGTGTTCTGCTGGATAGTTTTGATGCACTGTTCATTTTTTGTAATATGGTTTCATTACAGTATTATGTACTTTGGTACATGTATTTGTTAAAGAGTAATTGAGTTATTAGACACTTCCCTTTTTGCAAATAACTTTATTTTGAAAAAAAAAAGGTTAATTATTGGTTAATGTCGTAGGTAATGCCATAACTTGTTAACTATCTGATGACAGGTACATCTATGTATACGGTTACATGATGTACACGACTAGTACAGGTTAATTCATTTCTGAGAATGGGGAATGATTTTGGTCTTTATAAACTACAAATTAAACATTCAAAACTAATTGGCAATACATGATGCTTTGATACCTTTTTGCTATAAAATAAGAGGGCATGACCAAAAAATTACTCCTTTTATAATTCCAGAAATATGGCACTGAATATGTCCTTGGTGGGTCCTTATGTATTCAATTAAAATCCTAAATAAACCAGCTACATAATAACACTGTTATAACACATACCTTACATGTTGTATAAAAAACGATTGTACACCTCCTTTGCATATATTTCTGTCATCTGATTGGTTTAAAAAGGGGTCACATGATATGGGTTTTCTACCCATTCCTGTAAAGTTTTGTTGAAGAAATAACACAAAAACCCACCAACTATCCCCGTGGGATAGTGCCCCCTCCCCCCCCCCCCCCCCCCCCCCTCCCCCCCCTCCCCCCCCCCCCCCCCCCCCCTCCCCCCCCACCCCACCCACCCCCCGGAGGGGGTGAACCTACTATTTCCAATTGCAAAAGTTACCATACAATCCTACTTCAGAATAATTAATTTTAATACGTATACCAATACACATGCTTCGAAAAAATAAAGTATGTGGAAGAATGTGAATTCTCATCCAACACAAAATGCCTGACTCCAAAAGTTTGCACGGCCGTCGGAATCGTCTGCTCAGACCGGGCTCAGACTGATTGTGAATTGAGCTGCAAACCCTGATTCTAGCCTGGCTGTGAAATGATTGGACAAGCCATTGCCAATTCTTACAAAGGGTGACAGCACTAATACAAGGAAGCAAAGTAAAGTTTTCATGTACAGATTGAAAGAGCATTTGAAAAGCAACCAAAAACGGTTCCTCTAGTCTAGCGAATGTTGAAAAGTTGCAGAATTCTGACGCAAGCCTGCGATGAACACCTCGGACCTCTGCACATTGCGGGATGGGATGAAGCAAAATCTAGTAAGAAAACTGAATGCAGAGTTATTTATTATCAGTTGGCCTAGGTCTAGGCCCCTGGACCGAGGAAAACATTTAAACAAAATGATGACAGAAATATATGCATGAGGTACAAAACAAATATAGGACTGCTCTTTAATCGGGAATATAGATGAGAATATTGTCACCTTGATGATCTTGAGACCGCAGGCCTACTGTTTTCCCTCGATTTTCGATCACGGGAAAATAGTCGGCCCTTGGTCTCAAGATCATCTTGGGGCAATATTTCTCACCATCTCCCTCATGAGCAGTCTATATTTGTACACTAATTGCTAAGCCAGATTCCATTGCTGTCTGGACTATAGTAAATTTTCCCAAACCGAATTCTGTGGTGGGATGGGCAGATTTGCAGTCTGGTTTGGTTCAGAGAGCTCAGTAACAGGTTGGGTAAGATCATTTTTTAAGATCAGGGGAATTCAATCCAGGGCTATATCAAATGCTTCAGTGCTAAAAATTGGATAATATTACAAAGTAAATAATCGTCAAGTACTAAAAACTCATGTCTTGTAGAGTTCACGCAATAGCTGTGCATGGATCATGCACCGAGTAAATCAGATGCAGAATAAAATGACATCCTGATCCCACAGAGAACATTGTTGACACCTATTCGGTCTGGGAAGTGTCAAGTATTCGGGGATGAAAATGAATACTGCTGGGTCAGTCCAGGTTAGGGAAATTTCCATCAGTTGAATTTTGCGGGGAGAATCCCCAACCAAGGAGTTCCAGCGTTGTCATCTTCTTCTTTGTGTATCCACAAGTCATTGGTAATGGCTTGTGATGGTGTCGGCATTTATTGGGATGACAGCCATCATGTTTGTTTGGTTTGGGTACAGTGAAAAAGAATGTTCCACTCATCTTTAGCTGACATATCATTTCACCATCTAACCCAGAAGTAAGGATATTGCAACCTGTCCTTTCTAATTTTCTAATCGTTTCCTGTCAAAGGTAAAACAGGTGACCATGCCCTGCTCACTGACTTCACTGAAGGATTCCCATGGGTGCAGATTAACGTAAGCACTCTGATCTGGATCTATCTTAATGCCTGTATTGTAAATGAATCCCTTCTCATTTACAAACACCTCATCATAGATACGGAAAGCTCCTACTCTATTATCTGGTATGTGATCTTGTTTGACTTCTTCACCAATATTCACAGTGAAAACATCAACATCACTGGCCTGCAACTCTATCTTGTTGACTCTTGGTTGGCGTAATTTCTGCCAGTACCACGGCCTCTTTGTTGCAGTATTCGTTGGCTGGTAATACAGTACTCTGTAACACACATCGTTATGAATGAATAGTGAAGGTGGTTTCATGAACAATCCACCAAAACGTCTTGCTCCATGCTGTTCAAGCAGTGTTATGGCTTGCCAAGTATTCTTGTTGAGATGGTAGATATACAGCACATGCCCGAAGTCGGACTCATCAGTTGTAGGCCTATCATCAGTCAAAACCGCATACACCACAATCTTGCCTTTGAAAGCCACAACTGATATCCTATGGCATCGCTCTGGTAGGGATGCTATAACATGCCATTCCTTCTTTGCTACGTCATAGCGTTCAACATCCCTTATTGCATAACCGTCTTCATCTAGTCCACCAATGGCATAAATGTAGCCATCCAAGTGTACCAATGGAAAACTGTTGCGAGCTCTGTGCATTGGTGGCAATTGAGTCCATCTGTTTTCAACGGCATGATAACGGTAGAAATTCTTCTGGCACACAGGAACATATCGGTAGTGATCTTCCTGGTCAGACTCGTCCCAATCTGAATCGGAGTCAGCATACAACTCATCGGTGTCTAGTTCCTGATGTTGTTCCAGACCACCTGCTGCATACAAACGTCCCTTCACCACAATCATAGACTGATAAGTGGCTGAATGAGGGAGGGAGGCAAACCTTTTGAGAGGCTTCCAGCACTGCCGCTCTGTATTGTAATACTGGAACTTGCATGTTGAGATAATTCCAAATGAATCCCCAACATAGGATGATATAGGCACCTGTTAAAGATAACAAAGTACATGGCAAGAGTTAGACAGTTGGTATAAGCCAACATCCCACCATGCATTATCACTTAATCAGAGCACTCTATTTGACTTATATGTTTGATTCCCTGCATGGTTCACCATTTGCAGGCAGGAGCCTCGAACTGATGTTGGAATAGATGACAGCGTGATATAACAATACATCATCTTTGCAAGGTCAATGGGTTCATGTAGAGAAAATCAAGCTGTTATGCAAGTACTCCCATTCATATTGCTGCCAATTCGAGGTTCTTCAGGCAAATGGCAAACCTGCAAAGAGTGATTTATACTGCCCTACCACACGGTTATGTCATGAAGCCAATAACACATATGTAGCTGAAATCAGCATTTGTGCCATTCTTCAGGAAGTCACACACATGACTGAACATGGTGGGAAAAAGTGGGGAATCTAGGAAGCTCCTTCCCGGGAAATTTGACAATTTGGAGGGAAATTTGGACTTTTCGGACAAAGAAATACATAAGAAATGGTGGGAAATCCATGGGAAATGTGATTATCTTCCCGGGAAATATACATTTTTTCCAGCCCTGTGACTGAACTTCATTTGCGAATTGCCCCAATGACAAAACCAATCTAGCAAAAGTGGAAACATTATTTTTGGTTAGGTTCAGACAAAAATAATGTTTCCACTTATGCTAGATTGGTTCTTTTGTCATAGGGGGATAAAAGTTTGGTGTGTGACTTCCCGAAGTATGGCCATTTGGATCCCCCTCCAATACAAGCCCTTCACCTCATTCTTAAATATTTGGTTTGGTACTATTTTTTTTTTATTGGACTCCCAAAATCATTTTTCTGTGGTGTGAATTTATAATTTTATAATATCCCTAACAAGATCTGCCGTTTTTTCACCGTCATATTCAGAGTGATTTTATTTTGCTCAGAACATAGAGTTTACACACTTCCCTCGCGATGATTGGGCATGGGTTGAAATGCCGATGCATCGACCAGAAACTTGTGCAGAGCATGAACACACACAAGTACAGCATTTATATGACACCAACTTCTTGAACATTGTGAATGCATTATTATAAACTTTTCTACTAATTATTTAGTATTCTATGGGCTTACAAAATCACAATTTTATCTCTCATAACAGAACAGATTGAAATATTGATGTGAAACTTTACAAATCAAGATGAACACTTACTAAATCGGCCCATCCCATCAAATTTAATTCTAATCACCGTTTTACAGTGTTGATTTTGTCACATCCGTTATCTTAAGTGATCAAGTGCACAGGTATGAATACCCCATCTGCCAACAAGCTTGTTGACAGGCGGTGGCGGCCAAGCCTCATTCATTATAGCAACTCACCAAAAATGTCAAAAGAAATACTGAGTGCAAACCACAAACCAATTTGGGTGCTTTGATGTGGGTCGGTTATGGTGTTCCCATGACCCACATATGACCTCGTCCTCGTTCGTTATTCATACAAAAAAAAATTCAGAAATAACACTTGCAGTGGAGTTGATTCTTCAACTCCAACAGTTTTGGAATAAGAAAATATTCCTTGACAACATATAAAAAATTCAGAATTTTTTGTCAAGATTTTGCTTTTATGTGTTAAACCAATGGCGACGTCTGAAATTTGGATTTCTTGGCTGCCCTCCCCTGCTTGTTGAATCAAAATGGCTGCTGTACTCTATCCTTTTAGTATCAACATCCATGGAAAATATCAGGCTCGTCTTTGACTCTCCCAGTATTTAAACTAGGATCAAGTGATACATTCTGTTACCGATCTCAAGCCATCCAATATTATATATATACTCTGTCCAGCTCGAAGTACGAAGTAGCGACGCGGGCGTATATATTGTACCGACTTTCGCGCGCGCGTAGGCAAAGCACAATCGCAATGCAACTGAAAGGCGGCACTGGATATACGCGCACGTCATCACTTCATACTTCAGGCAAGACGAAGTATAGGCAAAAAAAATTCTCTGTTTTGGACTACTTTGGGTATGGAAGTTAAAATAAATGATACTGATATTTGAAATTGTTCCAAACTCACCGTAACAGTACTCCTTGTTGTAAATAGCTCTGGATTCTTTTGTGCAAGAGTGGTCATGGACTTCTTTGAACCTTGCAACATACACACCTCATCAAACAACTCCCTACAGTCTGGTATTGCAAGTATCTCAGCATCTAGTAATTCTTTCAGACTATCTGTAGGTACAAGGCCAAGACGCACCTTTTGGAGGAGGTTGTGTGAGTTCACTTGTCTATTCTCCCAATCATGTTTGAGCCAATTAACAATCATCTCTAGGACCTGTGCAATAAAAGTACAGTGTCTCAATGTATTGATAAGAGAATTTGCACATCAGTTTCTTCAAGCTCAAAGAGGAAACAGAAGGCATTGCAAAATCTCTATTATACAAGTAAAATGCAATGGATACCTCCCACACTCAGATGCATAATGCTGTGTCAACTTGACCCCCCCCCCCGGAAAGTTACCCTTGGCAAATAATTAGTGTACATCCTGTCTTACTCATAGCAGGCTCATTAAAGGTGCTTGTTCCGATTTATGTATATTGTGTTCTCTAGTTGGTATGTGACCATGGCACTTGCACATACACTCCATCAAGTACCGTGGGAAACAAACTTTGCGGTTTTGATGGTAGACGCAATAATGCATGATGCAAAGCCCTATTTAATACTGTGCTAATATTGGTGGTTAACCACTAAAACGGCTGTTTTTTTTTATATCTTGGGAATGAAATGGATTTGAGGGCTCAAATTTCAGGACGACAATGAGAAAAATACGGCCTTTCATCTGATATTAGAATCGATACTACTTCCGGGTAAATCAGGGGGTCCCAAAGACGATCGGAACACGCACCTTTAAATTTTGATTTTACTCTGAAGTATCATTAAACCTTGTATCCCCCCCCAAAAAAAAATCAACAGAAAATAGACAGTGAATCAGAATAACTTTTCTGCGAATGGGATAATCAAATACCGTAGTCAATTTTTGGAGCATCTGCACACATGGATCTTTTCCGCACATGGGATCCTCAAATAGTCCAATAGTGGAATAATCAAGCAAAGGATCCTCAAATAATTTACCAGCATAGCATTCACGCACATGGATCATTTCCGCACATGGGATCTTCAAATAGTCCAATAGTGGAATAATAATTACGCACAGGATCCTCAATAGTTCACTGTAGTAGCATCCGTGCACATGGATCATTTCTGCACACGGGATCCTCAAATTGTCCCATTGTGGATTAGTCATGCACGGGCGCGATTATTCCACTACCGACTATTTGAGGATCAAGTGCACAGAAATGATCCACTGTTTCCTTATAGAGAACATCAGTGAACTATTTGAGGATCCTGTGCACGATTATTCCACTATCGGACTATTTGAGGATCCCATGTGCAGTAGTCCATCGAGAAGCACCCTCGCTCCCCAGTGACCTAGCCACCGAGCACCACAGCACTCCATAGATGGATCACTATAGATGGTGCATGGTGCTTCTAGATGAACTAGTGCACAGAAGAAATCCATGTGCAATAGTGTCCAATTATTTGAATGACTAGCGGAATATTTGAGGATCCCGTGCACAGAAATGATCCAACGTTTCCAGAGAAGGGAGTTTTTGGTGCACCCAGTGCGCGATTATTTCACTAGTGGACAATTTGAGGATCCTGTGCTCGATTATTCCACTAGAGGACTATGCTAGGATCCTGTGTGCAGAAATGATCCACCGTTTCCTTATCTAGACTAGAGAAGGAATTTTGGCACCCGTGCGCAATTACTCCACTAGCAGACCATTTGTGGAGGGGTCGCAGATAGTCCACTGGTGGATAACGTAATGTTTGAACATTTCCCTAGATACAGCTCCGTTTGTACAGCATACCACAAGCAATTTTATTAATAACATTTTGGGAAAAATCATTCATATTACTGAAGCTGCTCACCAGGATTATGGATAATGAGGATCCTTAATTGAACATGCTTAAATACTGGATTCAAGATCAAGGAGCCATCAAATCGAAAGGGTCATCCATCTTTAAGTTCCGGATCATTTAACTGAACTTATGTGATGGATTTTTAACGAACTGCTAAACGGTTCCTAGAAAGTCAGAAAAAAAACCCAAAACTCTGCAAGTGTCAAATCCCCTGTGGTTTGAAGAGAGACTCTGCCCAGTAGGAGGCCAACTTGGTAAGAGAAAGATTTGTTACAGTTTCAGGGGAAATAACGAGAGAAAGTCTGAAATACAAATATTGACATTTTGACCTTTGGACTACAGACCTGTCTGTAACAGCAGCAGAAGTAGCAGTAGGAACTAAGGTCCTGTGGCTCGCAAGTTTTATCTAAATTGGGTTTTTTATTTTTTTAGGGGTCCGACAGGTATCCGCCAAAAGATTTTGCTAAATTGCTATGATAAAATCCCCCTCGCTAACGCCCAAGGGATTAAAATGGAAACATGATATGACATAACTAAACGCACACGATTCTATTTTTTAATAATAGAGGGGGCTTATAGGGTGTCATATTTGGGTAATAGTTTAGTCACTTTGAACACAGGCTAGAATGATGACTTTAATGAGTTATCCCATTTTCCAAGAAAAAAAAAAAAAAATTAAAAAGTCGCGAAAAACGGGGTGCCCCAACGAAAAAAAACAAAATGGCTGCCAATTGCAAAAAATCAGATTTTGACCATAACTTGTAACTTTGTTTAATTATCTTCATTTTTGTGGCAATACCCAGGTTTTGGCCTGCAAGGAATCAATCTATGCAACTTCCATCTCATTATGACTTTTCGTTTTCTCAAATGGCAGTTTTAGCTTAAAAATGGACTGCAAGGCGCTTTCCCAAAATGTACATGTATCAAAAGTTTTAAAATAACTGGTGGGTCCAGCATCAGAATTGTTGATCATCATTTTTGACGATTAGCTGTGTAACACGTACCATTTTCCCGTGCATCAATTTAAAATTAACGAAAAACACTCTCATGGAATATATAACGAAATTTCTTACGTGTGGGTTTTTACCCTAACCGGCCGAGATGCAATGAGCGGCACGAAAAGTGCTCTGGTTTACCGGTCGGAAAAATGTCTCGGTGCATCTCGGCCGTCAACAACTATTTTGGTCGCGCAAATGGACTCTCATTGCACCTCATTGCATATGGGCCGTCTACCGGAAAATTGACGCGATGTTCCTTGTTGCATCTGGGCCGTCCTTTACGGAAAATGACGCAATGTCCTCGTTGCATCTGGCCGTCTTCCCGGAAAATGACGCCGTGTTCCAGTTGCACCTGGGACGTCAATTACGGGAAAATGACGCGCTGATTTTCACTGCATTTCGAACAGTTTGCCCGCAGAAGCCCGAAATTGGCTTTCATCAGGCGGGATGACACTGTGTACAATGCCCTAGACAATTTCGATATCGCTGGTGTGATAGCGCCACATTTTCCGTAAGCTACTTTTAATTAATAAAACGCATTCATGACGTTAACCGGGCATGACGTAGCGTAAATAGCGCCACGCACGACTATGACGTAGCATAATAGTGCCAAGTACGACTGGCGAACTATAATACAAGGTCATGCAGATCAGGTGCAGTACGCATCCATTATTTATTTATTATTTATTTATTATCCCTGTTCTCATTGCATTCGCACGCGATGTTCATCGTTGTATCTGGGCACGTCTTTCCGAAGGGAAAATGGCGCGATGTTCCGTGATCTGGCCGTTTCGGGAAAATGACGCGACGTTTCTCATTGCATCTGGCCGTCTTCCGGGAAAATTACGCGATGTTCTTCATTGCATCTGGGGCGGTTATGAATTTACGCTCCTTATTCCTGTGCCGGGAAACCGGCGAGATAGATGCAATGAAACGCACAAATTTGTCTCCGTTGCATCTGGGCCGTTGTTAAAAATAAAAAGAGATTGCACCTCGTTGCCTTTGGGGCCGTCGCGTCCGCCAAAACGACCCGGTCCGGGTTAGGGTAATAGAGGACATTTTACAACATTATAAACGAATTACAGTTTTAAAACCGAAAATATCCCGCAATTCAAATTTTCAGCAGCAAGTGTTCATATAAAACTCTCTTCAACTTGTTGATGTTAAAATCACCCTTATCAATTGGATGCGCATGTTATGGGAAAGCGCCCTCAAGAGCTCGATTTAAGCAAAAAACAGCATTTTCCAAGGAAAATGAAAAGGGCTATGGAAAGAAAAGATGATTAGCATGATACTAATACCCCAAACATGGGTAGTGCAACAAAAATTAAGCAAATGAACAAAAATATGATTTCTGGTCAAAATCGATTTTCGCACTTTCTTTCTTCAAAGTGGGATCAGGGTGATCAACCGTATCAAATGAGCCTGTGTCGAAGTGATCTGAAAAACTGACATTCTAGCCCACTATACTAAAACCCTAACATTAGAGTGGTATAGAGGGTCATATTTGGGCATATAAGTTTCAGATCACTTCAAACACAGGCTAGAATGATGACTTTAATGATGCTTATCCCATTTTCGAAGACAAAAATTAAAAAGTGCGAAAACCAGGGTGCCCCAGGGAAAAATCCAAAATGGCTACCATATTAGCCAAAAATCATATTTTTGACCATAACTTGCATAAGTTTTTTGTTTATCAACCTTTGTTTAATCACCTTTTTCGTCAGGCAATACCAGTGTTATGCCTGAAAGGAATCATTCTAGTGAACTTCCATCTCAACACTGACTTTTTGTCGTCTTCAATTTGCCATGTTTAGCATTACATTGCAGACGGCTAGGGCCACTTTCCTAAAAATGCACATCATATCAAGTTTTAATTATTTAACCAGATGCGGCCATCATCAGATTGCTTGATTCAGCATATTCCATGAAGATGAGGACATAGTGTCGTCAACGCGTTACCATTTTACCCGTGCCGGAGCAATTTAAAATTGAATTGAAAAAACTCTCTATCGGGAATATACAGGCAGTCAAAAAAACTTTTCTTATGTGTGTGGGTTTCAATGCAGGGCATTTTTATGACATAAAAAGCCTAGTTAAAAACCCCAAAACCATGTAAGTCAAATTTCGAGCAAGATGTCATATAAACTCCACCAACTTATTTGAATAGGAAAATTAAAATTTTACAATAGAATGCGCATTTTATGCGCGAAAGTGCCCTCAGAGCTCAATTTTAAGCAAAAACTGCATTTTCAAGAAAACAAAGCATATGGTGAGATGAAAGTAGCATAGCATGATTTCTAATACTCCAAAACATAGGTATTGCTACCAAAATTAAGCAAATTGAACAAAAAAATGAGTTATGGTAAAAAATCAAATTTTTGACAATTTGGTGGCCATTTTGAATTTTTTGATAGGGCACCCTGGTTTTCGCACTTTTTTCATTTTTTTCTTCGAAAGTGTGATCAGGGTGATTAAAGTCATCAAATGCGCCTGTGTTCGAAGTGATCTGAAACATTGACCTTCTATAGCCCACCTCTATTAATAACTTTCAGTTGCAACTTTACTACCCATATATCAGAAAGTGACAAGGTACTCTTCTACCTTGTGAAGTACAAAACTCAACCAAGGCCATGAATTACTTTTGCAGATGTCCTTTGTATCAAATTGGACGATTAGTCCATGGATCAAGCTGGGTATTGTGTTGTGTATGGGTTATTTATTATTTTTTAATAATAATAATTGGAGTTTCTATTATCACTCAAATCCATCACAGATGTGCTCAGGATGCAATATTTACCTGTTTTTCCTCACTTTCACTTGAAAGATCTTGCCTGCTCAAGAAACCCTCCAGAAATGCCACACTGGCATTCTCAAGAAACACATCTGCCCTCTTCAGGTCTTGTACATTATCCTCCATGTACTTCTCCGATGCATGGGCTAGCATTGCCAGATGATCATGATCCCTGGCTAACATGGAAATCCTGAATGCATCCCCCACAGACAGCTTGCTTGACTTGGCTTTATAATGTTCTTCAATGAAAGTAGAGCATGTTTTACATGCATCTGTGAACTGCATGTAGCATGCCATATTAAGGACTTCATATGCTGTCTTGAGTGTAATATTCAACTTGCCAGAGTAAGTGAATTGCAGTAATATGTCAAAGATCTCTGCCTTGCCATCTATGTTGATTTCAGTCTGACTGCTTTCTTTGAATCCAGAGGTAAACATGGCCATGAAGTAGCTACTGGATGCAGCCAGGACAGCTTTGTGGGCATGGAAAGCCTGCCCTCCAATATTGATAACAATGTCACATAATTGGTTCTGTTCTCGCAGCTCATTCAATTCCCTTAATACTTTCCTGGGGTACTCAAAATCAACACAGTTATGCTCAAGCATAACTTCTCTATAATTAGGTGATCTGGGTTTCACTCCTCCAAATACAGACATGATGTGTTCTCCTAGAATACAAAGAGAAATGTCTCTGTCATCATTATGAGAATAAGGCATAAAAAATTGTTTGTTTGGCGTAACATAAAAAAAAAATCAGGGTCGGACGTGCACCTACCCACAATCTTGGACAAGTGTGTTGGCACACTTTTCTTACCGTATGGTAAAATCGCCCCCTCTCCCCTTGAACAATGTTGAAACCTGAAATTGTGTTACAGTGCGCCTAACAACACTAACATTGATTGGTGGGGAAGGGGGAGGTTTTATGGATTAGCAAAAGCTTCAAACTTGATACCCAAAAAAGTTCAATTTCATACTTTCAAAAATGGTCAAATTATGCAAGTGTAAAAGAGTAAATTTTCACAAGGTGTGCCAACTACTTTTATCCAAGATTGTGTGCGCGAAGTCGGAAAAAAATGGTATAAATTCCGTTTTCTGGCCATAAAATTAAAACGAATAAAGATATTACACCAAATTTGGCACAAATACACATGAGAAGAGTTGCTTTGATGTCTGTATTTAACAACATAATATCTTGCTGGGCTTAGGGACAAGTCACAAATAATCCATTTAGTGCATCTTGGGCCTATAAAAACGATATGGGCACTGAAATGATTAACTTTAACAACGTAAATCGAAAGATCCACGTAAAAAAAAGGCCAAATTATACCATGGCCTATGGGACCCTGTGACAAAAGGATTTACTCATAACACAACTACAATGAATATATTAATCTTTACCTGGAGAAAGCCAGTGCACACAAGTGTTGAAAAAAAAACCATGTGCGCTTGGCCAGATTTGAACCGGCGACCTCCGTATTACTAGCACGGCGCTCTAACCAACTAAGCTATGAAGACTGGGTTGGTAGAGGAGCGATATCATCTATTGGTGTTAGGTCCGAAAGGTGTCCATCGCTTTCCTAGCGGATAGCATCAGAACAGTATATTTACATATACAATTTATATGTGTTTTGAAAGTACTCCAGGTAGACAAGGATGAAAGGTGTCCATCACTTTCCAAGCGGATAGCATCAGAACGGTATATACAATTTATATTTGTTTTGAAATTTTAACTACTTAGTACTCCAGGTAGACAACACCTATAGATGATATCTATCGCTCCTCTACCAACCCAGTCTTCATAGCTTAGTTGGTTAGAGCGCCGTGCTAGTAATACGGAGGTCGCCGGTTCAAATCCGGCCAAGTGCACATGGTTTTTTTTTCAACACTTGTGTGCACTGGCTTTCTCCAGGTAAGATTAATATATTCATTGTAGTTGTGTTATGAGTAAATCCTTGTGTCACAGGGTCCCATAGGCCATGGTATAATTTGTACCCATCTACAGACAAATAATAAAAAATATGATCAACTTTGCATACATGCAAGAATAAGCACACATGTATGCATTACTAAAGCTAACAGTTCAGATGAAATAAAAATCTCACCTTTTATTTATAAGCAAGTCAGGGAGATGAGGTTGCGGATTTAATACGCAATGCCCCTTTAATTTGTTTAAAACAAAAGATTGCTTAAATTTCTTCAAAGCAAGCTTAGGTCAGAACAGTAACAGAATGTTATTATGACCTTTGAACTTGGCATGTGACCTTTGAACTTGGCATGTGACCTTTGACCTCATCAACAAATGAGGTTTTTGCTCTGAAAAGATGACACTCGCCAGAGTATCATCCCTTCAACATGGATTGATCAGGACTCTGGGGAACGAGTACATTTTGCTCATGTGTCACCAACCTTAAAAATATACACAGCATTAGGACAAAAAAAAAAAAAAAACTTTGTATCAGAAGAAATATGCAACAAGGCAATGCGCAAAAGCGTTTTTTTGTTTTTTTTTAATTTGGAAAAATTCTAATACTAAGCAAATGCTAGTTGCTTCGTTTTTAATGTATTTTGACTCACAAGTTTTTCGGCTGCTTTGTGCCGGGCAAATTTCATGTATTGTTATTGTTTTCTCATGATCTAGATGACTAATCAATCAATAAAACCACTAACAAAGCCAATAAGGTTTGGGTTTTATTAGACGCAATAGCCCATTCCTGTATTCCCGTGAGGTTTAAAATCTTCTCCGTCAAGGCTCTTGTCCGTCCATGGCGTAAATCCGGGGGATGGGGGGATATATCCCCCCAATATTGTGATGAGGGGAGGGTTCCATACGTCATCCCCCCGCAATGTTGATGCCCGTTCATGTGGAAATTGGCCAAATTAACTATATTTTACCATAAGAGTTTAAAATGGTAATATTCCGCGAGCTTTGCGGCATTTGTTCTAAGTACAATTACATTTAACAATTTTAGCTTCTAAATGGCAAATTTTTCTCGCGCTGCGCACGCACAGTGCTTGTAATGCATTTTTTCAGCAACCTCGGTTCATTCATAAATTGTCAATCAACCCCATCCCCCCATGTAAAAAGCAAATTTTACGCCACTGTGTCCGTCCCACCTCGAGTATTGCTCGACGGTGTGGGACCCCCACATTGGGACCTAGTGGACAAATTGAATCTTTGAAGTGCCCGTTTTGTCTACAACTTACAAGGACTATAAAAAGACCAGTAGTGTGACATCAATGCTTCCAACTTGGGTAGAATAAATCAAAATTTCAAAATTTAATTTCAAAAAACAAGTGGTGTTCCCGGGTAGATTTACTATCCCTGTTAATATGACATGTCAACACATCTATCAGATTAGAAAGAGTGCAAGATTTCTTGAAAGAAAAGCTTTGAAAATCATGCCTCCACCTACAGTTCAAACTTGCCGCCAGTAAAAAACAGGAAACGGAAGTGTTGCTACCTCCCATACCCATTGATTTTGGGAGTGCGAGTTGCCAAACGCGTAAAATTTTTCACCTACGCATGTCACAAAATGTTCATCGATGGTGCCATGTGTTGTAACAAGCCTCTGGGCTCTCCCGTGTATAATTAAAATCGGCAGGACAATGCCAATTTTCGATGGTAAAAAATAACCAAAACGAAGGTTGTCGGACATTGAGCAAAGTATGTTCTCGACTCGCCGAGGGCAAATTCCCATTGTGCAACAATATTAGACATTGCGGAGTTGTTGTGAATTACTACTGTGTTAAAAAGGCCACACGTGTTTAGCAACTAAACACAAAGCCGGAACCCCGTGGCAACGCTATTCGTGACGACATTTGGGAAAAGGAAAATATTTATTAATCTTGGACATGCAAAACTATCTCAACAAACTAAATGACTGACGATGTTCATGGATGTTAGGATTCATTTTATATGGCGGATGATGCCTGGGGAAATCAAGAAGAGTGTAATTTTCGGGGATTTTCCATCGGCCTTTCATGAGGCGGGCGTAACACTAATAAACAACAGTTATGCTGTAAATTACGCTGGTGCCCTGGGCCTTGGGTTTCGGCTTATGGCTCAGTGGTGAGAAACCATAGTCGCAAGGAACCAGCATAGCCTGTAAATGCAAATATGATCAATTGCACAAGGGCAAGTGGAATACTTGTCCACGCAAGAAGATTAATCTTGATCACCCCCCTCGGCCCCCAAAGATTTTCCCGCTGCACAATTTGTGCGAGGGGGCCGAGGGGGACGAGAGTGATCAATATTCTTCTTCTTGCCTTGTCACCACAAGCAGTTGATAAAAGGGCGTATTGTGCCCAATTTTCATTCGATGATACGTCAACTTTTATCAGCTAAGCTTACATTTTTATATTTTATACAACAGCACAAAAAATCAAAGAAAAAATAAGGTGGTAAACAAGAGGTGGTGGGGAGATAGTGTCAAGGGTTTTCTGCAGCCACCGGCAGCCAAAGCTAGAAGTTAAAAGGGGGAATACCACCGCAGTGAAAGGGCGGGGTCTAGCCTGAGGGCAGGGTCTGACAGAGGGGAGGGGTATTTTATTTTTTTTTTTTTTTTTTTTTTTTAATTTATAAAAGTAGTGAAGTAGTTTTTCTTTTTCGGAAGTTCACTCGAATTTATAGTCCTGCAGTTTGGCGGGGAGGGAGTGCGGCCCTCTATTAAAATAGTCAGTCTCAGTTTTTGATGGGGAAAGGACACATACACAGTGATTTTAGGCCTCCTATATTTAGTAGTAATTACCACCACACACACACACTATATCATACCACATCATTACACACACACGAATACATAGATTTACAACACCACACAACCACACACACCATTTTTATACTTTATAATCAGGCCCGTAGCAGGAATTGAATTGGGGGGTGCGGATTTGCCAGTAAGCGGATTTTTGTAAAGAAACAATTTTTTTTCGGCCGCTACGCTCTACGGTTGGGACCCATTTTTTTTTACCGTCGCATCCAAAATCTGAAGAGGCAGGGGGGGGGGGTTGGGTAGGACAAGGAAGCTATTAATGCAGCAAGCATTAAAAAACCATATAATGTAGTTAGTAAAAGTGAAAAGACTGTATTCTGACCAATAAACAGTCGGGGGGGGTAACAACAACCCTGAAAATAACACACGCTAAATTTAAACGCACCAAGCGGACTTCAAACTGGCAAAGCGGACCTTCAACATGATAAAGCGGACCTTTAATTGTTGGGGGGGTGCCATCACACCCCCCCATGGCGACGGCCCGTTATAAATAGCCTATTGGCCTATAAAAACTCATTGACTTGTGTTTCAACCTGTCTTCACGCCAATGAGGCCAACTTTAAAACATTTCTTTCGGGCTTTAGAAAAATCAGTTGTAGCTAAGATATGTGAATGATCGCTAATATATGCTAATATATCAGATGAAGAAAAACCAAAATAAAAACAAAAAAAAAAAAAAACATTAAAATAACAACATTATTTGTTGCAACCTCGACATCGTGATCACTTGTGCCAAGCGTGGTTCATGCCACCAAACCTTCACGTTCCGCAAACCGGGAGGTGCGGTCGGTCCGTGTGAAACATCCGGTTCCAGGAAATTTCACACGAGTCTTGCCGGCTGGTAAAGCACCCGACGCTCCATTTTATTTAACAAACCTAAGCACATAGACAGAAGACAACCAAAAAAACGTTGTGAGGACCAGTTAGGATTGCCTTTGAGCAATCATGAAAATATAATGGTAGAAGAATGTTCTACCTCTATGGAGAATAACATTCGAATAAAGTTCCCCCCCACGTCCGGACGTAATTCACATATTTTCGAGAATAAAACTGGCGATTCAACAAAAAAAAATGCAAGTCTAGTACTTTTTAGGCCATCGTCTTCGACACAGAATCGGTCACTTTCAACCCTCCGATTTTGAAATAGACAAAAACGTCGGATGACCAGTGGCAAGTCGCTCTGTGTAGAATAATGTTTACCACTACATTTTATTAAAGCAGTTTTTTAATGATAATACTAACAAACTTCCAATGAAAATAGCAAGTTGAACACTGCTTGAATTTTCGAAATGCTGCCGCTGTCTTAACGGATTCTTGTCGATCTGATAGCAATTTCACCGTGAATGAGAGTAAGGACGCCCACTGGCACGGTTTGCCTGATTGTTGCGCTAACTTGGGATGGGAACAGCTAAAAGACCGAAGAAGATAGCAAGACTAAGTATGCTTAAAAGATTCGTCAGGGTTAGATAGCCATCCCGGCAGGAAAGTTCCTTTCATGGTAATGTTTTTTAAGTTGGGCACCAATAGTGTTGCATGTGCATTTTTTAGGTAAACTACATGATTTTACAGGTTTGATGCTAAATGTTCTACACTGTAATTTTACCCCTATATAAACATAGATTCTGAGAGCATATTACTCTGCAAGATTTCAGGAAACAATACAATTGGCTTCATCATACATGGGGACTCATAACCTATACAGGGTGGAACAAGCAAAATAAGTAAGAAAAGGATTCAGGTTATGGGTGTCACCCCCTAAACATACAGTGATGATACACTATTTTGGCAATTGTTTTTAAATTAAAAAATTGCCCACCAAGCCATGTTACAACTTTATCGGACAAATACTTCATTAACAGATACAGGGTGGTCCAAAATTAATGCGAAATTTCTTAGATCTCCCGATATCTGAGGACTGAATAGACAGATTTCATGATTGAGAGGTGTTACTAGATGTAAATCAGCAAAGCAATCCAATTTATGAAAAGTTAGAAGAGCAATTCCGACAAAGCGTTTTCGTGATGAAAATTGACTTTTTTGATCCCCCCAAAATGGAGCAACGAGGGCGCGTGTTCAGATTTGTTGCAAACATTTGTTTTCTAGAAACTTGTTTAGTTCTGAAGAAAGAGATGATCACAACCTAGACCCCTGCCTATGATATTTGAACCTAATATAAGGTTGTTTTGTCCGTAGCACCCATTTGTAGCATGGTGCTCCTCCGCCACATGCTCCTCGCCACATGATCCACCCGACTTTTTACGCTTAACGAGTTAAAGTAATTGGTACAAACTAAAATCATATTTTTTGCTTCAGAAATTGGAAGGCTATGTCCAAGGAAAAAAATTCTACAATACAAGCTCTTGTCTCAATATATTAACAACTACCAGCAGTAAACAAGTTTTGGAACTAAGATGCCACCAAATCACATTTCTAGGTGCCCAACTTAAAAACATGACCTCATCGGCCTCATCACGTAGCTAATCGCGCTCGCCTCTTAAATCACAACAGAGTTAGATACACCAACTGGCAAAAAGACTTCTATCTACAATCAGATTTCCACAATGACGGGAACTCTCTCCCGGAAAACATATTTATCTCAACTGTGTGTGCGACATAAAACATCCTTTAATTATATCAGCAGTGGCGAGATAATCCAGCTATGCATCAAGCAACCAATAAGAACCTTAACCATACGGCCACACCTATCCCCTCCGTTTGGCGGCAATCAGAAGTGTTGAGGTATGTTCGATCCAGATTGCCTCACCCTAGGGCTTCGCCCTAGTTGGGCGTAGTTTTCCGAGGTGAAGCAGTTATCACTACAATAGTTTATTCCGTTGTTGAGGCTGCTGACTTCATAGCGTAGCTAGGGCTAGTCCCTAGGCTAAGCTAGGGTGGGCACAATACCAAAAATCGAAGTGGATATCGCATATCGTAATGCTAATAGAGCGCAGCTCGTCCACTATCGCATACGATGTATATTGCACAAATTGCTCGGGAATTCGTTTTTATACCGGTATTCGGCCCTTAAATCAATCGGCTTTCTTAAATAAATCATCCGCACAAATAGGATGGTTATTATTTCCAATATATTAATCTGATTTTCCTAATAATGTATACGTATGCGAATTAGACGGGTGTTTTGTGATGAACGTTATTCGCGTTACGATAATACGAATTAGATGGGCTGCCAGCTTATTCGCATTATTGTTAATGCGGATAGTGCCAACTGTTCACTAGTCACATTATCGGACACTCGCAAATCCCCGAATGCAGGTTCGTACTCTGGTCTGATTTGTGCAGCGGTATTTACCCGCGGGGGGCTTTTTGGTCCAACCATCAAAATATAGGATGGCCTATCCATTTGAACACCATCTACATTGTAGATGGCAAAAACAAAAAAAATTTTTTTTTATTTCTCTATAAAATCTGTATAGGGGGCTAAATTTTTGCCTCATATTGCCCATTTTCTCTCAAACCAACATTCATAATGCAATCAATGACGATTGACTGGCATAGCTGGAATGATGAAGTTTTATTTGCGAGTACTTTTAGAGAGACTTGCCCTAATCATAACCCATTACCTTACCCCCTAACCTATAGGAATAGGGTGGCGTGACCTAATTAATTACAAAGTTATGCCGTTTTTTTTTGTCTTTTGACCTATCAAATTACCTTTCTGGCTGGCTTTTCTCTCACCCCACATGAAATTGCATGGAGTGATTATAATTATTACTATAATAACGCCATTGATTTGTAGGGTTGTATTGTGATAACTGAGGCGAGACCACTTCTTCTTCACATAATACAGTTTTCAACATTTTTAAAACCAGGTGTTATTTCTTACTAAAAAAAAATAAATAAGACTTCCAGACATTAAAGGGGTTGATGGTTACGATTAGTTATTGTGTTGATAGAAGAACCTGGCACTTTGACAAACACCCCATTAAAATACCGTGGGAAACAAACTTGCAGTTTGATGGTAGAAAAGCAATTAATGAGCATTGGAAAGCCCTATTCAACACGGCTATAATACGTGTGGCATTAATTCGGCGGTTTGTTGTTTATATTGCCGGGAATGAAATGGATATTTGAGGGCTCAAAATTTCGGACGACCGATGAGAAATCGGCCTTTCATCTAGTCAAAATCGATAGGACTACTAATTCAGGGGGTAATCAGGGGGAGGGTCCCAAAAAGACGATCGGAACACCACCCTTTAAGCTGCCATAATTATAAATTTAATTTTCTTCACCGATAGATTACGAAACATCCAACCGCTGTTGACTCTGCATACAAGGGCGTGGGGGACCCTGAGAACTGAGACAATTATATTGTATTGTTAGAAATTAAAAGGAATAACCGGGGGCGTAGCTGCGTGTTATATAAAGAAAAACCATGAATTGGGCGAAATTCATATAGGCCTACTGTGGTGAAAAATAGTCGGGCCCATGTGATATGGAAAATCATACTCCCATACCAACATCCGGTGGCCCCTACCCCATCCTAACGATCAGGTTGAGTTAAAGACCACAGATAAACTCTAAACTGGCAGGATGAATCCCATCAGTTGTACAAGAAAACCCTTCAGTCACACATTCAGCTTGTAGCTTAATACAGATATACCAGTTTTTGTAAACGCAACGCCCACTTACAACTAAAACGTATTATGGTATACTACCATGTGCTATTATTATCCTCTTATCTATTGCAGCAAGGGCTATAATTTAACAAAACCTAATGTTCAAGGTAATCACGTAAAACGGATAGCCTATCCAACTGCGGAGGCATGATCGAGCTCGCATGCGGCCTCGAGAGATTTAACATTTCCAGAAACAAATATGAAGTGCATTAAACATAGGCCTTAGGACGCCTATGTTTAGGCTGGGGGCGCTTGGGGGGGGGGCACCACAATGATTTTGGGTGGGGGGGGGGGGGCTAAAATACTCTGGACCCCCCCCCCCTAGGGGGGGGGGGGGGTTCTGGATTTGGTCGGGTACCCATGTCGTTCCAAAAAAAGAGGGATAGCTGCAAATGGACTACGCCTAGGGGTATCAAATTCACAATAATCAAGTTCTAGTCCCGTAGGGGTAATCAGTTGTGATTGTGACTGGTTAAAAGATACAAAGAGGAAAAATTACCTAAACATATCAGCCAAAATACCCCCAAACTGTTGTAATTGTTCTTGTATATTAGGTATTTTAAAGTATATCTTTTATTCCACGATTAGAACAGTCCGAACAAGGGGACCTTTAATTTCCTGCAAATTGGTACTGTTAGGGGTATATTTAACTGAAAACTTCGCAAAAACCGGGGTCCCGTTTATAGGGGTATATTTTCACGGAAAATGGTCCCGTTAGGGGTTCACCTGAAGACTACCCCGGGAACGCGCATGGGGATACCCAACAAACCACCTGTGAGAAACCCCCCCACCCCCCCCCACCCGGGCTGAGCCCGCGATAAATATAACACTTTTAACAAATACATCAAATTCCAAGGCTTCCCCTCCCCAGAATTTTTCTGGGGGACGACAACGGGGGGAAAAGTTATTTTTTTGGTGGCGGAAGAACAAACTTGACATAGTTCAGAAATTGTTTAACAAATGTTGGCCCAAACTCGATGATATTGCCCAAATTGGTGATTTTTTGCCAAAAAACCGTCATTTTTCTTCTAGCCGGGCGGGGGGGGGAGGAAAGGGGGCAACAAGTGTTACAGCTGTTCATAAAATACACAGCGCCATTTATGACCATTTTCAATTAACATTTTGTTCAATAATGACTGACATTTGCCATGGTTGCAGCAGCCCATAGGAGTTTACCGTGTGGAAATGGTAAAAATTTAGACGAACCAATCAACTGATTGCAATAAGCAAGACGTAGTTGCAATCCTAAAGGAACACACCTCTCACGAATTTGAAAATATTAGATTAGGTAATTAGATTTGAAAAAATGAAGAAAAAGTTTTTTTTTTTTCATGCAAATTTACGAAGAACACACTTTGAAGTAGCACGTGGTCACCAATTTTAACTTCCGGGCCACAATACAATATTTACTCACTAGTTCAAGGGTGCCTAACCGAACATACATTAAAACAATGCTACAATGCAATTTTCTGAATGTGTCATAATTTCGCAAGTGCCTTTATATAAGTATCTGCAAGCCTTTTCCGTTCATTTAACACAGGCTGGAGCTAGGCTGGGCCGAGTCAAAGATCATAAATCATCGAAATTTTGCCTTTGGCGTTCGCTTTTATACGTGGTGATGCGTAATGCAGAACGCACAGGTTTAACAATCGCGTCTATTTGAACATTATACAGTCCCGCACCTTACAAAGCTTCGTATGCAGTACGCATCACCAGTATGAAGGCGAACGCCAACAGGCAAAATTTACGATGATGGTGATCTTTGACTCCGCCAAGCCTAGTCCAGCCTGTGTAATGACACGGAAATAAGCTGCAGATTACTTATATAAGGGCACTTGCGAATTAGACAAATTCAGAGAAAATGGTCAATGGTAGAAATTTGTTTATGATAGCGTTCGGTTGAGCAACCATTGAAATAGTTAGTAAATATTGTTGTGGCCCCACAATTGTTACAGATGTTAAAAATACACAGAGCCCAGCTTTTGACCATTTTCAATTACCATTTGTCAAAACATTAATGAGACAGTTGCCATGGTTTGCAGCAGCCAAAGGGTTTACAGGTGTGAAATGTTAAAAACTTTAGACGAAACAATCAACTGATGGCATAAGCAAGGACGTCGTTGCAAAAAAATCTAAAGGAAACACACCTCTCATGAATTTGAAAATATTATATAGGTATAATTGAAAAAAATGAAGAAAAAGTGCTTTTTTCATGCAATTTACGAAGAACAACTTTAAAGTAGCACCGTGTCACCAATTTAACTTCTGGCCACAATACAATATTTACTAACTATTTTTTTTTTTTTTTTTTTTTAATTAACAAAATAGAACATTTTCTACAATTGACCAATTTTCTGAATTTGTCTAATTCGCAAGTGCCCTTTAAGTAATCTGCAAGCCTCGTTCATTAACACAGTGGAAGCTAGGTGGGCGGGAGTCAAAGGCTCAAACTCATCGTAAATTGTGCCTGTTGGCGTCGCTTTTCATACGTGGTGAGTGCGTACTGCATAACGAAGATATGAATGGTGCGGGACGGTAATAATGTTCAAATAGACGCGATTGTTAAAAACCTGTGGGGGGGGGGGGGAGGGGCAAGAAAAAAAATTGGGGAAATCTCCCTTTCCCCGTCGGCCCTCCAAGTGGGCCACCAAGCCTGAAAAATCTTCTAAAAGCCAATGTGATATAATTAGGCTCTATTTCATTGAGATCTCGCACATAAATATACCACAAAATGCACCCCCCCACACACACAACACAAAACACACAAACACATCCCGATCCCGCGCACAAAGCACACACACCCACTCACGGTCAAACGTGCAGATCACACCGCATTCGTCCGCATTACACTTAATTCAATAGCTGCAATAGGAAAACCCGGCAATAGAATCACAGGGTTGTTACTGACCCCCGATCCAAAGTCGCATACATTAAGGGAATTACCCGCCAAACCGCATCAATTCGCTTACGATTAATCCGAATAGCGTGCTTAATTAGCATTACGCTTAATGCGAATAAAGCTAATAAACTAGTAGTATAAATCGCATGATGGTAACGCGAAATAAGCTGGCAACCCTTATCTCATTCGCATATCGTAGTACGAATAAGATGGCAACCCGTTCATTAACATTACGATAATCGAATAAAGCTGGCAACCCGTTCTAATTCACATTACGATAATGCGAAGTTACTTGGCAACCATACTCATTCGCATTCGATTAAGCCAATAACTACTTCCTACAAATTGCTTTCCCATAGCGACTTTTCACTCTATGAAATTACACTGCATAGATATTACTGTCTTAACTGATGCAAATGCCAGAATATTAAGCTGTATTGAAAAGGATTTTTGTTTCATTTGACGAGCGAAAAACAACTTAAAAACCAAGCCAGTTGCTCGCAGTTCGCTCACGACAGGACGTGGTAAACATATAGCCCGCACCTTAACCCGTCAACCTTAAGTCACCCAATGCAGTGACAAATTTGGCTACTCATTTTTTTACAAAGTTAGTTTTTCGTTAAGAAGGGAGCCAGAATATCCGAAGGCCTTAGTTAGGACTTGTTTACCCGCCACTACAGAAAAGTTTAAGGGACCCTCTACATCATTGCTAGGTAGTTAGTACTCAAATTGGTTATCACTTTTCAAAATAGGGCGTCATAAATGTTACATAGGGTAAAATTTTAAAAGTACGAAATCATGTTAAATAATATGCCATATTGTCCATCTAATCATAAGGCTTCCAAAATGTTTAGTGAAACCCTACGACCATTGGTTTTGGAGTATAAGGTAAGATGGACTAAAAATGGTTAAAAAGGTCAATCGCAATCTGTCGAAAATTCCAATATTAACTTAGTGCACATTCAATTCTCACCAAAATCCTAGCAATAAATGGTAACCATCTCATGTCTGGTATCTTAATGTAGGAGCTATGAAGACTGTAAAAAGAAAGAAAAAATAATTCAACAAACTTCGTGATTTTGAATCCATCATAGCTAATGGACTTTATGACTGTATACAAGCTTTTTTGATGATTCTGCAATGAAATTTTTACTGTATCAGAGGAACCAAAAATCCATTAGAAAGAAAAATAAGAACATTCGATGATATTATTTCACATCTGCTCCTAAGAAATTTTTGACTTGTACATATATAGTGAATCTGCCTACTGATCACAAACTGCGTGACTGTTTTCAATTTTTACCGAGTCAAAAGGAATTTTATTAAAGTGTTAGTCGTTTTGTGTTTTCATTTTAAGAAGGCAAAATTAACATCATTAGGTCTTGAGCTCCGCAAACCGATTACAGCATGTTTTCAAGGCCATCATGTGAATGTGGCATGGACTGATTTAGTAAAATTTTCACCAATGTTTTGGATCCTTCATTCCAAAAGTTAAAATCCGTGACTCCATGCACCTGGCTGGATTGATGCTGCTCTTAGGCATCTTCAAAATAGGAAGTCACCGCATGGAGACGTGCGCGAAAAAAGTTGATTCTTCGCGAACTGGGAATTCTTTCGCAAGCTGCGTAATCGCTTGAAGAATATAATCGCTTACAAATACACTCAATATATTAAGAGCTTTGGTACCACTCTTACATCTAACCCCAAGAGAGTTACCTTTTTTAGATGCAAACAAATCCAGCACTCCCCAAGATATCATTTTAGCAGCCATGTCTCTGTAGTGAACCTAAAGATTATTGTGGTTTGTTTTAATGCTACTTTATGCAGGTTACCAATCCAAAAAACCATTTTCTCAGCTTCCGATTATTCCATTCATTGAGCACCAGTTGTTGGGTAATATACGTCTTAGTGATTCTGATGTTTTGGAAAAGAATCTTGACATTTCAAAAGCAATTGGTCAGATGGCATCTCTCCAAAGTCCTCATGGAAGTGCTCCCAGAGTGTTCACCCGTAGCTTTATTTTTAATAGTTCCCTTAGTACAGGGACGTTGCCGACGTGATTGGCTCTGTGTAATGTAAGTCCTGTATTCAAAAAGGTGATAAGCATAAGTGGAGAATTAAGCACCTATTTCACTTTTAGTATTTGCAAAAAGTCATGGAAAGGGCTATTTTCATGTTCCAGCTGATCATCTTCAACATGGTTTGTTAAAGGACGTTCAACTGTCACTCAAATCATTTCAGTTTTTCATGACATAAGTACCCAAATGGATTCCGAGCTGGGCAAGTCTATATGATATACCTTGACTTTCCAAAGCCTGACAGTGTGTGTCTCATACCTTGCTGTCACCAAATTAAAAATCATTAGCATCCACTCCAACCTCCTTGTTGGTTCAAAATCAGATTGTCCAACGGAAACACGTGTTGTTGTGAAGGTAAACTTTTCTGACTGGCTTCCAGTGCGGGTCAGGAGACCACAGGGCTCCATTTTAGGCCCTCTTTTGTTTCTTTGATATCACGACATTGCCAGTTCGCCCAGCATTCTACAATTGCTTTATTGACTGACGACTCTAAGTGTTTCAAGAATATTAAGACCTTGTCTGACTGCCAATACCTCTAGGATGATATTGATGCTCTCTTTGATTGGCGTAGTCTTACATGGGATTGAACATTTCATACATGCAAAATGTAGATTATTTCAAGACTCGATCCAGGAATTTTATGAAAATTTGATTATAAAATGAATGGTATTTGTCTTGACAGAATCCACTTTGGTCAGCGATCTTGGTGTTGAATTCCCATTAATTACCTGGAAGAACACACCAGTAAAATTTTTAGCAAGTGCCCATTATAAAAAAATTAGGCATATAACACGTGCAATTTGGATATGATGCACCAGATATGGTATCTAAAACACTCTACTCAGCCCTTGTCAGGAGTGATTGTAGACATCTAAACAAGTGATTTGAATGTTCAGAGGAGAGCTACTAAGTATATTCTGCACTATCCTGCAAGGTATAGAGATTAGGACTAACTTAAACTTGATCGTGCAACTTACATAATGTGATCTTAACCTATTTCACAGATGAGGTTTGGTCGTATGCCAGTCTATTAGATCATTTTGTTGTTTTTAATTTACAGGTTTGCAAAAACAGAGTATCATAACGCCACATTTTTTTCACCCGGATTGTTCCTCTATTTGGAATCAACTCCTTCCCACATCGATCCACTAATCTTTCTCCATTGTTTAATCCAGGTCCTTCAATTTTACAACATCCAATTTCACATCTCAGTTCGACTCAGCGGATATTGTTCTTGGCTGACCAACTGTCGCTGTTCATTCTGCATAGTTTGTTAAAAAGCTTCCTCCCTTTGAGATCCTGTGTTGCCCCTCCTAGGTGGATGGTCCTAGAGTGCTCATTGTCACCTGTTTCTCTCATCTTTCATGGTATTTTGCATTTAAAAAAAATCCTGTTCTCCCAGTGAAATTTTTAACTTTAATTTGGATTTTATCAATTTTCTATATTGTTATATGTATTTTCATTTTAACCAGTGATAAAGTGTAATAAATAAAAAAAAAAAATAAATGTACATCAGGGTTCAACATTAAAAGTTAATCTGATCATACTTTTTTTTAAATACTCAAATATTGCTGAGGTACGAGGACTCCCAAAAAGAAATAGTTTATATTGCTTATGTTACTGTATACTTGTTGCCCTATGACCTATTTTGTACCATAACCTATTCTATACCGATGGTACAAACTATCCTTATTTTGACACACAACCATTAAAGGGGCATTTCGGTGTCACAAACGCGTCTCCCCCGATTACCTCAAAGAAATTGAGATTTTTATCGTCTGACCATTACCGTTAGCCTTCGTAAATCCACGGTACCCTAATCTACGGTTCCGTGAAATTCGGCGTATTTGTAAGAAATTCGCATTTGTATGTACACAAAACCAAAGATCGGGATCCAACTCAAATTTTGGTGAACCAGCTTTTTCAAGGTATCTAGTGACAATTCATAAAGGGTGCTGAAATAATGGAAATGCACCTTTAAGCAGATGAACAACTTCTTTCATTTTTACCAAAATTGGGAGCAAATAACTTCTGCATTTGACCTAGTCCATATAGAAATTGACCTTTTTACCTTTACCCTACTCACAAATGGCCATAGATGGTACAAATTATTACATTTTTTAAAAATCCTTATGACTGTCTAGTAGACGTACAATATGACATACAGGTCAACATGATTGGAGCATTTTAACAAGTTTGAACCCTTGTGTAACCTTAACACTTTCAGTGAAAAGGGGGGGTTTAATAGTACCCAAGATTTGTTTTTTGGGCGATTTCTCAGTCGCGAAAAAATATTTTCGAACTCTAAAATTTTTTGTAATTGTGTAACGTATCAATTGCGATTCTTTCCATAAAAAAATTTACTAAAATCTTCTAGCCTGTTAATGAGATAATTAGCTTGGTCATTAGGACCCCCTTTAGGACAATAGGAGTGTGATTTTAAAAATAAAAAATTGCAAACCCTGTTGCCAGAAATATTTTTCTGATTATGGTATTTTACATATGCATGAAACAAAAATTACATTAAATATTAATCAGAAAAAATAATTAACACTTTATGTGCTGAAAAGAGCGATTCAATCATCGAGCGACTGCGCCATTGCTGTACAAACCTATGGCAAAGAGACTGCACCCACAACAAAAATACAACGAATGTTACAAAAATGGTAATGTTGGTTAAATATAGTAAAAAATGGTCCTTCTAGAGCAGATATAAACATCAAAATGATTTGCAAATGTTGGTCTGCTGTGAAGTAGTGTAGGAGCTAGGACCCAGGTCCAAACATCGTTTACCCCTCACTACAGAACGGTTTGAGCACCTTTGGTAGTAATTGTGCTCTCAAATTGTGGTTTGACTTTTTCAATAGGGGCCAATTTAATTTACAACCGGGGTCCAAACTTTTTAAATGCTCCAATCATGTTGAAATGTATGCCAGATTGTCCTTAGTCATAAGGAATTCAAAAAATGGTATAGTTGTACCATCTATGACAATGGTTTTGGAGTTATGGGTAAAATTGGCAAAGGTAAAAAAGAAAGGTCAAGTTTTCTATTTGTATCGGGGTCAAAATCAGAAGTTGCTCTCCAATTTTTGAAAATGATAGAAGTTGTTCATCTAGCTTAAAAATGAGTCAAAATAGGAATATTGGTACATCTGCAATGCATAGTTACCATGTTATGGACAAAATAGGTCATAGATCAACATACCCAATTGGTGTTGACCCTTTCTTTGACCCTTAAGCTCCGTAAGTAAAGGCATTTAACTAATACAAACGAATACTTTTTTGTAGTCCTCTTACCTTCAAGGCAATAATTTGCAAGTATTTAAACATAATCAATTAACTTTTACTGTGACCCCGTACAAATTGAGATTGACTCTTTTAACTTAACCATTTTAACCTTATAACTCCAAAACCAATGGTCGGAGGTGGTACAAACTATACATTTTTGGAAACCTATGATTAGATGGACACTTGGCATACATTTCAATATGATTGGGGGTATTTTAAAAGTTTGACCCTGTGGAAACTTTAAATTGGGCCCTATTGAAAAAGTGATACGCACAATTTGAGAGTACTACCTACCTAGCCTTGATGTAGAGGGCCATACTAACTACCACTACCAAAGTTGCAAACCTTTTCTGTAGTGGAGAGGTAACAAATTCCTTAAATAAGGCCGCCTATGATATTCTGCTTCCCCCTTGAAGACCCCCTAATACTTCAGCCTTCTCTGGCAGTTCACAATGGTCCCATTTCAGCATGTTTTAGTTCACAACACCCCAGTTTCAAGCAAATTTTGGAGTTTTTTAACTACTTTTGTGGCCTAATTTTGAACAAAATTTAGTGTTCAGTTTTCATTCCTTCGCAAGGCCCCTATACCCAAATGAAGTTGAGTCCCCCCCAGCCCAGTGCTTGGCACATACACATTGAAGTTATTGTTGATCTTCAGTAGATAGCAGTTATTGTAGCTACCAAGAAATAAACAATGCTGAAACATGAAGGGCAACGACTGTCTGTTTTTTGCTGCAGGGGGTCTCAAATAATACCCCGGTGGCCACTTGTGGGGGGGGGGCCCCCCGGGGGGGGGGGGGGGTCGCAAACCCCCCAAATTCCACAAAAGGGAAAAAGGTCACTTTTTGCTGATTTTTTGATAAAAACGGTCCAAAATTTAGAGAAATTTTTGACAAAAAGTCCACTTTTGTAATAAAAAACTTTCAAAAAGTCCCACAGAGGTTTTTAGGGGATTGGGTCCCGTTTAAGAGCAAAAAGGTCCACTTTCATCAGCAAAAATCCATGAATGCAAAACTCATTCATGAATGACATTCAACATTCTGCAACCTAGCTTGCCCATACATTGTCATCATGAGAGGATATTCCAGTATCATCTTCAGGTCTACGTTTTGCAATGTTTGCTACGTACAGAAACAACCAAATATGTCTCTGGTGGCGCATCCGACTTCTTTAACTTTGGGCGGTCCTGTTGGTCTCATTTTCATTTTTGCGGCAATTGGCTATTGAAGCGGTCTCCTTGTTGTTTGCACGTAATGACAAATTCCTCGCACCATGCTGCCCTTTCGCCTTCAAATGCAAGCAGATCAACAGATACTTCAGATGAAGCTGCATGCCCAGTTGAAGCACAATAACAACTTGCCATCTTAGCATTCAATGTTGCTTCAAACCCGTCTATAAGCTTCTGAAGATCTTGATTATCCCTTTGGATTGACTGATTGTTTTGCAGTAAAATAAAAATGAAGACCAAGACCGCAAAGTTAAAGAAGTCTGCTGCACCAGAGAGCTATTTGGTCATTTGCTTGTACTTATAGCAACATTGAAATCGTACACCTGAAGAAATAACTACTGAATAATCCTCTCCTCGAGTCCTCTGGCACTGTGCCATTATGCTGGGTTGTATGAACAAGACAGATAAATCAGCTTTAAGGGGTTTGGGTCCTATCTCTTCCCGCCATAATTTCCCTTTCAACTTCGCATAAATACGTTTCACATCATCGATATGATCGAAAAATTCAAAGAAAAAATCGGACGGTCACCGGTGTCACTTTTGAGTTAAAAAACCATTACAAAATCACATTTTTTCGCCAAAATGAACACATAAGTCTATGGAAAAATCATTTTTTTTTTTTTCGAGGACCTTTTGGTTATAGCTAAAATGTTAGCCATACTTTTCTTGTGATATTTTTAAAATAGTTTGCGCACTCATGAGAGTTTTCTAATAAACAAAAACAACAATCATGGGTCACCGAGTCTCCGTTTGAGATATTCATGCGCAAATCCTAATATTTTTTTTGAAAAATGAACGCTTGCGACGTCTTAGTGCGTATAGCTCCGACAAAAACGCAGAATAATACGCGACGTGTTGAGCGCGTGTCTCTGGGTGTTGGCCGTGACCATCGAGTATCAACTCTTTCGATTGAAGGCCTATACATTCGCTTTCCATTCAACTTTTTTTTATCTTTTATGTTCTGATTCCGAGTTTCGTGTTATCACACTTTATGTTAAATCGAAATATCCTGCAGTTTGTGACAGGAAAGACGGCGGCATCCTACTCTCCCTTTTAGACCTATTATAATCAATTAGTTGGTTTTTATAGATTGAATTAAAAGACAAGACATGTCAATGAGGATTCTTCCCTGACCCCTCGAAATTTAACAGAATATTTCAAATAAAATAACTAGTGGGACATGCAACACTATTCGAAGGACCCAAAAAATGCAAAGGGTGCGCCCCAGCGGAGTGCCCATCTCTCTGTCTTGGCATTGTTTGGGCCAGGTGTACTCCCTCGATTATAATGTTGCTGTGTGGGGGTTCGCCACTCTCCCTCACAGCGAGTCTGTTTTTGCTTCCCCGCATATGCTGTACCCCCATTTATATACTCCTTGGGTGGGAGAGTCAAAGCGAGGGTAAAATGCCTTTCCAAGTGCACAACACACATTGGCAACAGCGGGGGCTCCGAACCCACAACCTTATGC
>JAMKCH010016499.1:0-23599 GCA_023653785.1 Ophioderma brevispina
TAATTTGGACTGAAAATATGTTGTCACTAATACATTAGTTGTTCCACTTACCTCATCATACATTTCTAAATCCCATGCAATATACTTGGAGCCAATGAATTTCTGCATTTCTAGAACCAAGGAAAGAAAAACATGTAAAGTTACAGGTTTACAAACCAAACAAATAACATTGGAAAAGAAAACACAGTGAGTTCCAACTTCCCAAGTACTGCCTGCTTCACATGCCATATTTCTGACCAGTTGAAATGCAGCTTGCAAATATTTAAAGGTGCAACGAGAGATTTCACATATCAGGTGTCCCTAAAAAAAAATCGAAAGTTTTGATTTTTGCTCTGATGTAAAGCTTTCCATCAAAAATATTCATCTGAAAGGATTAAGCTGAGAAAAGTTTCTTTGGTACAAAAATTGTGCAATTTTTAATTTCATATAGGAGCAAATACCTTTGACCTTGTTATGTGACTTTTGACCTTGGTATGTGACCTATGACAAATGGGTGATGTCATGTTGCACCTGTGACCCAAATTTGGTTTAAATCCATCAAATTATGTGGATATTACAGGCAAATGTTAACCCTTTTTCACAACAACGACAACAACAGACAACAGTGGACAAAATGATCCCTATGTGTCTTTCTGCCTTCAGGCAGGCGACACAAAAAGCGTGAAAAAGACCGAAATTACCCCCAAATGGGCTGAAAATAAATGGGCTATGCTGATGTTGGAATTCAGGTTGCAATTCAGTTTTTTGAGCAGCAAAAAAAATCTGAATTCAGATTTTAATCCGAAAATTATCATGCCTGTACCCAGAATACATGGTGTCTGTTTATGTCACTAAACATACTGAACTGTGTCCTTGGTAGATGAGCATATTGTAGGTCACAGTGTTATCTGCAATGACACGTAACACTCTAAAGGTGCCACTTTCAGCCCATTATTATTATCTTACTACTGTTAGCAATAGACCATAAGATAGGCATGTATGCTATGTCCATACTTTCTCAATTGTTACTCAGGTTTATCAATATTCACTGATTGCCGCCTTTTTGATTCATCTCTCATCCATTCAAATACGAAATTTGAACTTTTTATTTTAAATGCTACCTTTTAATTATTACATTGCAAAAAAAAAACAGAATTTAGAGATTATACATGTTTCTAATGCCATTTTACACATTTTTTTAAAAATTAAGAACCTAAGTAATATCTAAACAATACAGTATTTTCTATGGAGCTTTCAAAATCGCATTTTTAGCAAAAATATCAAAATATTGGCATGAAATGTTACAGATAAGGTATAATGCTCAATCTCATTCAGTGAAAATCAAAATTTTAATTCATTAAATTGGGCCATCTCCTTTGAAGATATGAAATAACATGCCACTTACCTATAGTAACATACATGGAGATAGGAATGATGTAGTTGTATAGCACTAGGAAGGACAGGAAGTCAGTGAAGATCAAGCCAAACTGGGGGATGGAAACACAATCACATGATACACAATGTTAAATATAGACGTTCTGTAGAGGGCTCAATACTGTGGAGTGAGTTTAACGACAACTCAACACAATTGTGTTATATCGTGTCATTAAGATTATTAAAAACATCAAAACCTTAATAAAACATACACAATTAATTTTAGTCACAATATTTTAAAAAGTTAACAATATTTAAACAAATCAGCCTTTTATAAAACATACACCACAGTAAATTCTAGTCACAACGTTCAATTTGAATGACAACAATTGTAAATAGATACACATCATACACTGATGAACCAGATCATCACCCATCCATGTATAAAATAAGATAACCCCAATTTAATACACTACAGATAACAATGTTCCAAATTATAATTATACGGTATACACACATCATACACTGATGACAGAGTTCATCACCCATCCCATGTATCAAAAACAATTTCAACTACAAGACAGATAAATCAATACAGTAATGAAACATTAACATTATTGTAAACAATATTTTACAGATTAAATAGGTGGTCTTACATATGTAACAAATAAAATGATAACTAGTATGTTTTCATATTAACTGATTTTAAACTACTACATTATGTACAAATTGACAACTGGTATGTTTTCCAATTTAACATAATTCATTGCATGTTTTTATGTTACACTAATACAAATTTTAAACTACTACACTAGTAATACAGATTACATTATAATAATACACTTACACGTAAATCTTTAAACAATTACTTACAAACCTAAATTAAAACAACCCTTCTGTTCCAATAACAGACGAGTTGCCCCTTTTGTCGCCTCTTACGACATGCAGAGGAACACACGGCCAATTCTTACCCCGCACCCGCGGGGCCCATTTAGTAGTCGCCTTTTAGACTGCAGAGGAACACATCGGGCCAATTCTAACCCCAACCGCAGGGTGCCCCAATAAGCAAATTCCATCTTACCCCGACTCTCTAGTCTAATTCTTTTTGTCAGAGCAAGCTGAAATGAGATCACGCCATTTGTTTCTAGATAAAACCAGGGGAAAAAGGACATGCCAAACTAACAGCAAAAGCGAATTCAAAACGGCATCAACTTCCCGGGTGCTAGTCTGTTCAAAGACGTAACGGTAGGAGAGGGGCGCTCTTACGCATATCGAACAGTTACCCACATATTATGACTAAAGACTAGGCCGGTCAAGAATAGTGGAATTTACACTATTTTGGCAGCGGGGTTAATCCACAAACAACCTCGACGGATTTTGAGTCAATAATTTTATCCTTAATTTTAATCATGATATTCGTAAGATAGTTTGAACAAAGGGTTTAGACATATTTTTTTTAATGTGTCACTGGGGAGCGAGACTGCCATAGTAAAGGCATGTCACAATTCACAAAATTTACCGTTGAAATCCCCGAATTTGCCCAATTCGACAATCGTCTCCTACCCCCTTGGCTAAACATGTAGTCTTATAAAAGTCTTACATCAATGTTATAATCTCCTCTGAATTTCCTTGCAGCTGGACGGTAATACCATGCATTGGCGAGACTTGATTCTCTTATCCTGACCATACTTCATTCAGTGGACACGGATGTCTGGATCAGTAGCCATATCGCATAGCTTAGCAGTACATATTGTCATGGATCTGCAATTATCGTCAAATGGCAAAGTCATAGTAGAGTTAAAGAAGCATATTTACACACTTTTTGAAGGGCGCCCCAATTTTTCAACATTTGAGTTTTTACACGGTGTGGCATTGGTAACTGTCTAGTAAACGAGACCTGTGAATGCTAAGCTCTAAATGTCCAGGTTTCACAAAAGAAGGAATTTGTACTAGAATAATATTATCAGGGATCCCCGATATTATTCACGGCTGCTGGAAACGGGCCTTCCAATGTGAAATAGCCGGGAAACAGCGCCATGTAACTGTCTACGCTCATCCATTAGTGTTGAATATTCGGGCAAGTCAAGTAGAGGTATTTTCCGAGGGGCACTATTTCATCAGGACGGATAAACGTAACATTTCCAGCTCCGCCCTGTTAGTCCAATCTGGCTCCAATTCGATTACAAAATCGGCTTATTTTGTAGATAATACAGCGTTTTTTTAGCATTCTCGTTCGCACGTAATAGTTTCCTAACAATTACCAACGTAACTGTGCAAAAATATCAAATTTGAAAATTTATTTATTTATTTACTATCATCATTTTACCCATGTTGAACCCCCGATTCAGCTAGCCGCTGTTCTACCACACACGGGGCCCGCAACTTTACAAGGTTAAAAATATTAAATATACACTAGGAATTTACAATATAATCTTACTCTAAAATTCACAATTATCTTAGCTTTATAAATTAACATTGAAAAAATAGCACACATACTGTAACACACCAATATAAAAATATTACATACCACCCGTAAATCAATATGCAATGACATACATATACCTTTACCCATCCGGAAGTGCATACTAACACTCCACCCAAAACCCCCATACCAGCCAAACTATACAACCATTCTTACACACACACACGCGCACACCACACACACACCCGCCCACACACACCCATACACACCAACTCTCACACATTCAACACACATAACAATCACAACACTCCACACCAAAATCCACCCCAAAAATTTCAAATGCACCAAATATACGATTGTAGTTGCTTAAATTAGATTACATAGTAAAACACTCATACAAAGAAACCAGAAAGAATAAAATCATCACACTCTGTACTTATTTTTAAACATGCACGTTTGGTGAGCTTCTGGTATCACGTCAAGGGCATTCCAAAGATGAACCCCACTGTCTGAAAAGATGACCCTCAAGTACTCAGTGTCACTACCATTGGCACAGGGGAAGTGCTAGCAAACCTGCTGTTGCTTGCCTGGTATTAATTGCTAATGTGTACTGGAAATATTTTGAACCTTTGACTAGATCCGTGGAGCCGACATGCATTGAGGCATTTGTACCTTAAGAATGCCTTAAAGTATTAGAACTCGGTCAAGAATAGGCCTGCCATTTAAGAATATGGAACATAATTTCAGATGATGTAGGAATTGACAGAAAGAATTACTCTAGCACAGCGTTTCTGAAGAACAATTGGAGCTTTACGATATCCCTCATTAAAGCGACCGAACCAAACAACACTGCAGTAATCGAAAGTGTGGTGGACCACGACTTATTTAACATGTTTAACGTTGAACCCATCAAGAAAACCTTTAATGCGTCTTAGAAAAAGCTACTTACTAAAAACCTTCTGATACAGTGTTACATGCTGGTGCCAATGTTAACTCATGTCCAAGTAACACCAAGGCCTTTCCACTCCACTCTTTAAGTTTGTTATTACAATTAAAATTGAAAATTCCATCACTATTAACACTACGTAACCTAGAACAGTACAATACGCATAATATTAGTCTTATCAGTGTTGAGAAAAAGTTTGTATAGTGTGCAACAGTGTAAGAGCATTGAGATCACTTCTGTGAGTTTAGACGCGAGATAATATTAACATTGTCTCCACTTACATACATAGTAGGTCATCTGCATACATAGAAAATCTTTGGCTATGAGTAATGGTGCTTGGCATATCATTGATAAAAATTAAAAAATAATGGCCCAAAATGTACCCTGAGAACACCGCGTATCTATTTTTAGTGCTGACCGAAATTGAACCATGAAGAACACTCTCTGAGGACGCCCCGATAGTACGAAGACAGAACCATTTAAAAGTAATATTGAAGCTCCTATGTACATTTAATTTTAACAACCTATCATGGTTGACCAGTGGTCAAAAGCCTTTCTATGGTGGCGATGAAGGCAAACCCCAGAACAATTGGGGGCGCTCTTCAAAAAAAAAATTGCCAAATTGCTTTAAGTATATTAAGTATTAGTTATAGTGCTTTTTATCTTTCTCGAGTCAGTGACTCAGTGCGTTATTGCAACGGTCGCAGCATAAATGGGGGCATAAAAATCAAAGCGTTGGCATATCGCATGTGCGCATATAAAGGCGGTGACCCAAAAAAAAAAAAAAAAAATGCACATTCAAACATCTGTATGGACGCATTGGCATCACTGAGTCCTTGGAAGCTTGGAAGCTTAAAATGACTGACAGGCCACAATCCATTTAGATTGTTTTGTGAAAATATTTTTGCGGTTTAAAGGAGCACTATTGCAATAGACTCGGACTCTGCCCCACCACTTCCTCACCCCATCAAACCTGAGATTTGGGTTATCCTCATAATTTTTCTCATCTCATTGCAAAAAGATTGTTGCCGACTCCTTTACCATTATTATGCTAGCAACCAAAATACGGGCTATTTCTGGAAAATATTTTGCACATAATAAGGGGCTACTGTAAATTATATACCTCATATTAGATTCCTGTCATCGGATGGTTAAAAGTGAGGCATAAATCAACTAGCTTCAAGAATGGAACCAAAATGAAACTATATTCCTGGGAGAGCGGGCATCTCATTATGACCTTACCCTGGACACCTCTTCCAAACATAGAGGATAGCGTAGGAGATATTGTATCCATCCGTATTATGGTGTACATATGATGATGGTTGTACGAGATGAATATAGCGGCGACTCCACCGGGTTCCACAATTTCGTTGTGTGTAGAAGAACGATCGCTTTTTTTGGAAAATTTTTGGTTCACATTTACCATACGTGCTGCTGGAACTAACCCGTTACAAACAACACCGAACCGGGCGATCGAAATGGCTGATCGCAGCCACGCTTGAGCTTGTAGATGGCGAGGTCTTAAAGGAATCATAGACGCAGCTGATAGTGCTAATATCAACGGTTAGCTAAAAGTACACCGTGAGATATTCGAGGATTATTTGACAGCCGTGACGTCCAATCTGCAGGCCGTGGAAAGGTTCCCGAATCCGGAGTTCGATGACTTGCTCGGTAAAATTCTACGCATCTTGCAGACAGAAAAATGGCACTTGGTATAGCAAAAGTCGATGATGGCGATCAGGTTGGACTCAAACGTCACTTCCTCAACACTAGAAAGGTTGATATCATAGGAGGTCTTGAAGATTTTGCTAATTCTCACGATTTCAAATGTTCTCACAAAACCTGAAACGCAAGGTAGGGTGTTGTAAAGCAACAAAATCCCATATCGCCAAAACATGGGGCCTTCATTCAGATTCACTGGATCTCTGAATGATCCCAAGGTTCCTACAGAACAAGATGTTTCCCGGATATATGCTGTACTGGGGGGTTTGCAATCGTGGCAGGGAGAAGTTACGAGACATGACGCGTGAAAGCTTTGAAATTCATGAGCAAGGTCCAAAATGCTACATCACTCTCCGAGAGATACCCTCACAAAATATCAATGGAAGACAACCGAGAAAATCCAGGAGGTATTATGATGCAACCAGAGGCCGCTGTTGCCTTTTTCGTCTTTCCTGTCTCTGGGTGTAAAAGCTGGGGTCATCCGAATGCCAGTTGTTTTTGGCAAAAACCTAGGCGTCGGAACCTATGGAAAAGACAATCCGAGTCAGGCCCGTGTATTGTAAATGTTCTCTCGGGAATAATACCTCGAGAACAATATGAAAATCCATATCAGCAGAGCTGGGTTACACACGGTTGTATCCAAAATCAATTGCCCTATGACGGGCGACTAGCTGCACTACCTTGAATCAATCTGGATTCAAAGATGGCGACAACATGACAGTGTCCTTGGAGGCACCACTTCGAAGCAACTCAGAAGCACTCGTGTTAATCTGACATCAGAAGCACCTCCTGCAGAAATTCCTTCTAGCATCTGCTGCTAACATATTGTGAGTAGGTAAGGAACTTGCTGACTTGATCTGATACTGCAAGACATAACAAATTCTCCCCTGGCACAGTGACGGTGGCCTGTGAAATCAACACAACAAAACAGCCAAATGGAAAAACAAACCAACTCACAATTCAACTTCAGCATTGTGTGGTTAAATATCTAAAACAAGTAGAAACAGCCAAAAAACTTGTATGTGTTATGTTGTCCTAGCGGACTGGTTTTCTGCATTAAAACATTTTTGAATTACAAAGGCAATTTGAATATGTTATTTCTGCGGACTTTTTGGACGAAGTGAAGAATTGAAGAAGTGGAAGACTTTGGAATTAACTTGTACTGTTTCTCGTTTTTGCTGTTGATTTTGATTATTTTGGAACACTTGGAAGTTGGATCCTGGAGAACTCATACGGTAAGTTATACAAAATTGTTGTTACTTAAATCATGGCCTACACATATTAGGCCTATGTTAAAGAATATTGCTTAGAATGTTTCTTTTAACAATCAGGATGACAGAAATCTATATATTCGGTATATAAAACAATATTGACTGCTTTTTATTCGGGCATTGTTGAAACTATAGGCCCTCGGTGATCTCGAAACCATACTATCCCCCTCGGCTTACGCCTCGGGGCATAGTACGGTTTCGAGATCACCTTGGGCCTATAGTTTCAACCATGCCCCTCATAGCAGTCAATATTTGTATAATATGCACTTACCATTCATAATAAAATGTATGTCAGATTCAAATCAAATTTAAGGTATGTCGGCAATGGTCTTTCCTATGAACCACAGAAAATTTTATGAAGTTGTTGGTTGGGTCATCTTTAAAGAGACATGCGGACATCTCTCAAACAAGTGCCCCCAATTTTTTTTGAATCCAGGTTTTTTGCATATTTGGAATGCTTAACAATGTATTAGATCACACCTGAAATAAATAAGCTGAATACACCATCATTTAGTCATAAGATGATGATTTAGTATTTTCTTTCGTGCACCACAGAAAATCAAAGCATGGTTTTCTACAAAGCATGGTTTTCTACAGGGACGATTACGATAGCTCGCAAGTTCAAAACAAAGTTTGTGGTTTTCTTTTGTACTTGTTTGTTCAATACACATTCGAAACATTCTCAGTAGGTGGTCTACAACGATCAATAGCAATTTATGAGAAATTTGTATTCTCAAAAAAATCTCCTCCCTGTAACTGTAACATCACGGCACTGGTTTGTTTGATCGGGTTTAGCATATGTGCAATATTTCATTTTCGATTATGTGTAATGAGAGTTTTCAATTTTTACTTTACGTCTTCTGTGGCTCAAATGGACACAATATTGACAATAATGTGTATACCATTAATTCAAAATGTTGTATAGTAAATATTTCACGGTGTTATGATTTATTTATTATGAACAATAAATAAAAAACAGAAAACAGAGGCTGATGGGACTGGCTTATATGTACTATACAGAACAAAAACACCATAAATTTACCGAAATACAATTAACATTATGCACAAGCCACTGAATAAAATCATCAAGGTTTGTATTGGTGCAAATCCTTATTTCCGTATGTTTTTATTTTTCCTTTGTTTTCACTTATGACGTATTACTCTTGCCAACTAACAAAGCAAGGAAATCTGTGGCCCGTGTGAAGTTAGGAATTCACTACATATGATGCAATTAAAGGATTCCAAAAATCTCTTGTTGGCACTTTAAACTTCGTGTTTTGCTTGATGCTCACAAAAAACAACTTTAAAATCGGTTATGCAGTAAAATAATACTGACAAAAAAAAGTTGTAACTAATTTGCTTACTCACTTTCTCCAAAATGAATGAAAACTTCTGGCCTTTTTGTTTGGAATTCAGTGCCATTTTAGTTCTTTCTCCCAGTATAAACAGCCACGCCTGTTAGGTAAACACACACATAAATTTACATTAAAAACGTCATACAAGAAGGTGTTTGTAAGTGCAATAGCTACCATGTGATAATCTGTGGCAGCATGTGCTGTATGATTATAGTTCCTCTATAGATGTTAGGTATGAAAGATGTCCATTGATCCTGCGGCATAGCATCAAAAACAGTATATTTATAATTTTTAACAAAATTTGTATTATTGGTTCTCCAGGTATACAAGGGTGAAATTTATTAATCTTTCTTTTTTTTTTTTTTAAGATTTAAAAATTCATTCGCAGTTTTTGACTTTGCGTCGCTATTATGCAAAGAATATACGCTGTGGCCACCCAGCTATTCTTTCAAAACTTGACTTCACAGCCCGTTGCCCTTGGCATATGACCTTGACCTATCAACATATGAGGGATACCAATGTGTGCCACCTATGGCACAAGTTGGTTTGGTTTAAATTGAACTTAAAATTTACAATGCGGTCACTTTGAAAAAAAAAAAAAACATTTATTGACACACCATACATTACATAACACACACACACACAAACACACATGCCATACACAACCACACACACAAGTACCCACACACACTTACACACACACCACAAGGGATTCTAAGTGGTCATGCCCCTATGCTGGCAGCCCACAAAAAAAAAAGGGAAAGATATGTAAATAACCTGATGCGATTGTAGGAAAGCGCTAGGACAGCTTACAACACCTATATGATATTTATCGCTCCTCTAAAAACATTCCATTTTTAAAATATTTTTCTATAGGTGACAAAATTAGACTGATTTTTATTGGCACCTAAAGCCTGTTCGAGATGTTTGATTGAGATAGGGTATGTAAAAAACAGGTTTAAAATTAGGGGTTTCCCTCAGTTTAAAATAATGCGTGTTTGAGTTTGCTTACTGGTTGTGCCCACTTCCATTTTTACTGGGTAAAATAAAAATAGTTCAACTTTATTTTGGAATAGGGGAGTTGTCAGGATATATGACATAGCTGCGATAATACTGCACAAACAGTACAAAGTCCATATTTGTTGACAACAAATTTATCGTCTATCACAGACACCGTAAATAGGTTAACTGTAATAATACATGGCATAGTAAAAGCCTTAGACTGTGATCATTGTTCAATGGTTTTCCTGCAGAGTCCATTTGACAAAATAACAAGTAGAGCAAAGGTACAGATGGGCTAAATTTAATAGGGCGCGTTTAAACTGGGGTAAAAGTGGCATGAAGTCACTTAGGTCTAATCGGAATCATTTCTGTGATGAGTGTAAACAGGTACAGTTCATAATATTAAAAAGTCGAATTTCAATGATGAATATCATCATTCATTGGAGGTTAATTTGAATATAAGTCGAATTGTATTACGGGACTTTTTTTCGTGCAACGAAAGTTGTTATCGATTTAAAGTTACCAAGCATGATGCCGGAATCGAGGCCGTACACTTCCGTATCACCAAGCAAACACGTAATTCATTTTTCCGAAAATACGAATTCAAAATCAGCGGAAGTGTAAACAGCTACAACACAAATTAATTTATGCTAATCCTTATTTGTCATTGAAAAAAAAAGTGAATTCGATAACAACTTTTGCCCAGTGTAAACGTGATATTAGTTAGAACACTGATTGCACTATTTCATGTCTGATTTAGAATGTTTAGGAATGGGTTTCCTGGATAACATGGAAACATGAGGTAATGCGATTATAAAAGATAATATGTAAAGGACAAAACTTAGATATCAAAAACAATATCTTTTACATAATCAGAGAACATTAGAACACCAAAATCAATAATACTGTGTACTGACCAGATGGCTATTTAGAGTTTCAAGGTCACATTTTCTTGGTTCATCAAATCCTCATTATCAATTTCACCTTCAAATTATTTTGGTCATATTAGACTACAGTCTGATAGGCAATACAATGTGTGAAAATGAGGCTATATTGATATAGGTCTGAACTGGACATGAGAGCACTACATGTTTCACCACTACCCTAGTAAGAAGCTAATATAAGTTTTTAGCTCAGTTTATCAACCTATAAACAAACAACCATAATGGTGCATTTCATGATCCACAGCCTCATCCCCCGACTTGCCTAAAAAAGTTGCAAGTTTTTATATCATCTGAATTGTTAGCCTAAGTAGCAAAGTTATGAGTACCTATTTTTAGGTGCAAATTTGATCTATTCTGGAAGACGTTTATAATTTTGTATTTTCCATCCGCAAATTAACAGAAATTACAACACAATGGCCTATGGGGCCCTGTGCTTGGAAAATATGTTCAATTTTACATTTTTTGCAAACACACCATCCGAATCAACTGAAATTTTGGAAGTAACCTTTTTTTTAAATTAAGGTGCTTAGATCACAAAATGCAGCTTTAATGTGGCATTTCATGATCTCAAGCCTTATCTCCTAACTTACCAAAAAGTTGCCTTTTTTAACAACATCTGAAATCATTGGTCTAAGTGTTTTATGCCTATTTTTACTATTGGGCAGATGTGAAAAAAATAATTTTGATTTTCCATCCATAAACAGAAATTACAACACTGTGATGTGAAACATTGCTTAAAACATTAAAATGTATTGTTTGAAATTTGATAAATTAATGCATGGGCATGTGAGCATAGTTGCCAACATGCAACAGAAATTACATTTGCCAAGTATGATTGATATTTGTCATTATATACATTAACATGCAGATATCTGGCTGCAGAACTACACATCTTTATCCATCTTCTTTTTGTAATATACCACCTCTTACAATGGTGTACATCGTAAACCTGTTGGAAACCAGCTACTAAGATTGGGCAGCACGGTTGGAGGAAATAGACAGGATTTTAGTTGTTTAGTTAACAACAATGTAAAAATTTAATAAGGTTTTGTAAATCATCACTCTACGCATAACATTACAACATGTACGCGCCTGCCAATTTAAATTGCGGGCATAACTTAGGCTATTTCGTGGTCTGCACCCACTGCATATTATTTTTTTAAAGCCTGGTTATGTGTGAGCAGTAATACTGTAAACTTTAAGATGGTGGTAAATTAGGGCATGGTTATGATTGAAAATTCCACCTTTTGCCAAGAATTTCAACATCAGTGCCTTGGCTACTTTTTGTTCCTTTGACATTCTTCTACATTTCTGTAAGATTAACTTCACCTGAAAAGGTACTTTGCACAGCAATTATGGGCATTGTTTGCTTTTGTGAATGATCAATTTCACACAAAAAATTTTATGTAAATATGATCAGTCTCATTGCCATATATTGTGGGCGCTACGTCATGTTTGTGTGGCGAGCGCTATTTTTGCATGGGCGAGATTCATATTTGCAGGAAATAAACTAAATGATTAATTTCAGGAATGACTGGAAGGACGTCTATTTCCGCCAGCAATTTGACCAACAAAATGGTGCAGTTAGCAATCTAAATTTTATTTACGTCATTGGGTCTACCACCCTTTCAAATCCATGGGTAGTTGCAATGTGTCTGTAGAGTGGATTAATGAACAGACACTGATGACATATATCCATTATGATAACATAAGCCCACTCTTGTGGGTCCATAATGGTAATGTTTCCCCATATTTCTTGTATTTCTTGGTGTTTCAGTCCTTGATCAGAGGGTATTTTGAATCAATCCCAGAATGCATTGCAGTGTGCCTATACTTTACTGTACTTATCACGTCTCAGTACTTAGGGATAATAAGTGTTCAAAAAGTTCAAGAACCACAAGACATTTCATGATCATGCAAAAAATTCCCTAAGTACTAGCACTTTGTGGGCTGAAATGAGTGTAAAAGTGAGGGTTTTTATGTGTTAAGAATATGATTTATGTGGGATCCCATGACCTTGTTGAGGTGAAATTTCCCAAAACTGGTGCATTGTGGGATTGACTCAATATACCCTCTAGTCCTTGTAAGAATTTCAAGGTAGACAAGGCAGCTAGCTATAAGAGCATAAACAACCTTTCTTGCCAGTTGTTTATCATGAAAAGATTCATCAACTGACAATAATGGGTCAAAGATTCAATTCCCTACTTACCGTACACAAAAGGGGTGTTTTTTAATCGGCATCCACGCAGCAAAACATTTTCAGCGGAGAGAGATCTGAAAAAAAAATAACAATACCTGCTGTTACATTTTCTGTTATTAACCAATCCAATATGCTATTTAATAATTTACTATTGTACCATTACGTATGTAGCAAATGTGTCGCGTGGCAAAGAGCTCAAAATCAATATGTAGGTCGTGTACAAATGCCAATTAAAGAAATCTTCTAAAAGACGACACATGACAACGCGGATTAAATGACTAATTATGCGGTTCGACGGCAACAAAAACCGGAAATGTCATAAATTCTTTGTAGATTCTCGGAGTCTGGGTTGATTTAGCCACATGAATCGCATTAATGGCATAATGACATTCCTAAAGAGTTATAATAATGTGATGTGTGATTGTTGACATTTAGCACTCACAAATTTGGAAAGGAAAATTGACATATGTAAAATTTCAATGCTAATTATTCCCAACCGCACTCGCGAGCAGCTACTTTAAAAAATAAAAAACACACAAAAATACATTACAATTGTGTACAAAAATTGGAATTTTTTAAACAGTGAAAACATTTTGAGTATCTTTATGAAATGAAAAATGGCAACATTTTGCATTGAGATAGATTATATGCTATTCATCTTGCTAATGCTTAGCCTCTCAACTCATAAATCCCCCCCCGTATAGAGTTGTAGTGGGTTTTTTATCTATTAGTTTTACAGGAAGTACCCCATCATATTATAAGGTTGCATGAGAAGATTTCAAGTCATCCATATTTCTGTGATTTAGTGATTTCATAAGGGATTAGATGTCAAAACATTCCTACTCTATTGATTACAAAATAAGTTGAATGAAAAACAAGTGATCTGTTATGATTAATTTCAATAGAAAACCTAGGCTGAATTTGTATTGCTCCTATACGAAATTTGGAATTTACAAGTTTGTAACAAAGAAACCGTCTCAGCTTACTCCTTACAGATGGGTTATTTTTTGATATAGCGTACAACCAGTGCCAAACAAGAATTCACAAAAACCCTTGGGTAGATTTGAAACTCTTGTGCACCTGAAGTTCAAAATATATCGTTTTGGGTTATCTTAGATTTCATATATTGAAAAAGTTACTTATCTGTTATGTTGACGGAGAGCGAGAGAAAGAAACTCTTACACAGACCAGCTTGAATAAGAAATTGTGTGCAAACAAATTGTCCGTCATCAGAAAAACTGGCACGCCCAGCTTTTATATTGACAATTTGATGACAGGTTTCTTTTTTCTTCCAATTTGCTCACCTATAAATAGATTAACTCATGTCTGACTTTGCAAACTCAAAGATTAATAAGGCTTGAAAGGGGTGTCTCAGAACTAGTGGGACACCTTGCTCTAAAAAACTGCATTCTAATGGATATTTTTTCTATGCTTGAAAATTACAAGATGCATCAAAATGGGGGGGGGTGGCTTTCAGTGACAAAATGAAAGTGGGATTTAAGGTGGAAAATGGTTTAAAATTTGTGTTTCTCCCAGTAGTCATACAAACTTATGATCAAGCCGATATGAAGGAATTGGGTCCTAGTCCAAAGAAGTCTTAGAACGTGGGCCCCTTCCTGAAAATGGTTTTAAAAACAAGGTTTAAATGTCAACATTGTTGCAGTTAGGTGCAAGCCGATTTGTTTTATAATTTGAGGCAACTCTTAGAAACGAGTACAAAAAATGTCCCTTAGGACCTGGGTATGGGTATTCAAGTCCTCAGCCGCACATCTCCAACCAAACCAAATGTGAGATCACCCCTCCCCTAACCCTCCCCATTAAAACAGCCTCCACCAAACCAAATGTGAGTATCCCCCCCAACCCTCCCCGGATTAATGATATGGTAGATATCTGCCCACCCTCTTGCCCACCTGCTCTCCCAAATAAACAAAACACTGCCAGAACAGCAATAGGACATATGCCCCATCATCTTACTGCAAGGCCAAAAATGCTCAAATTTGTGGTTGTGCCTTTGAAAGGACAAAGAAAAGCTGGTAATATTAGTTAATAGCAAATAGAACACTAGGCATTATAGCTGCAATGTCAATATGTCTGGGACACCAAGCATATTTGTATACTGTCAGATTCGGTCATGCAAAATGGTTCCACCTACGCCTTTACACTTTACAAATGGTGTTTTGTATTTGCCCAAGGGTGTATTTTCTGTAATGGATGATGGTATTTTAAGATCAATTGCTATGGTCAGAGAGTCATGCAATCTCTAGAAATGCAATAACATTTAAGAATTCAAGACTGTCATTGCATGCATATAATTAATATCCACTTTAATTGCAATGAGTGAATCATCCCTCAGCTTTTCATCATGAAACTGTAGGAGAATTTGACTGGGTAGAATCTTTTCGAGTCTGAAGTGATCCCAAAATTATACCAAAATAGATTTCTTTACTTAGATATCTAGAGTATTTTGTCAAAATCCCTTGGACATGTAACTATGTACGCCTGCTTTGCCGGCAATACGACGCACTGCTGGATTGCACACGTAAAGAGATATGCACGCGTATGTCATGTCCAAGGGATTCTGATTAACCCTATAAGTCTTTTTAGATTTTATTAATTTTGGATTATTTTTAAGGAAATTTTCCTCAACTATTTATATAATGTCCAGAATTTGTTGCTCCATCTCAGATAATTTTGTATAGAATTGGAACAAATTAACACTAAATTCTATGGTAGCCACGAATCTTGAGTTTTAATTCCAAGAATTTTTCATAACTATTCCATGACCAAAATAGCAAAATTCATTATTGATTAGAACTGGAATTGCTATGCAACCATTTACCACCAGAAATGGCCTGTAAATATCACTTTGAGCCCAATGTATCTCCCTTCTTTTTCTCCCTGCTCCTTTTAACCTTTGCCATTTTCTCTCTGAAAAAAGAATATTCCCTACTTCTGACAATTTTCTCTAACATCCATGATCCAAAACAAAATTACATCACTTTTGCAAATTTTAAGCTCTACAAATTTACAGACTATTCAAACCCTGAATTTCTAATTTTAAAACAATATTTAAATATTTTCAACTGAACAAGCTTTCTTAAGACAACTGACCTCAAATGGAGTCGCCCTTATAACCTAAGAGCTAAAATCAAGTATGCATATTTGTCATAGTATTAATGCTTTAAATTTAACCTAACCTAATTTTTAACAAGTTCGGCAACATGCTTAAATTTGTGACAATTATTTGCAGCAAATCAATTTCATGACAATAACCTTAAAACATTATACCCTGGTTTAGTTTGGGTAGAGACATTCCTCCAAGAGTCTGGAAGTAGGACCTACAGCTATGTCAATTTTCACTGAAAATGGGACCCATACCTATTATAACAGTGATGCAAGCAGTGGCAGCCATGAAACCCCAAATTAAGACTTTGACATTGGTTAACATATAAACCCAAAACCTTGGCAAAAATCCTGAATTCTTTATGTTATCAAACAATATTTTCTTATTCCAATCTGTTGGAGCTGAAAAATCAACTCCACTATAAGGGTTATTTTTATACATGAATAATGGACAAGGTTAAAATGGGTCACAGTAACACCCATGACCAGCCAACATGAAAGTGCTCAAATCGGTTTGTGGTTTGTAATCAGTATTGTGATAATCTATGGCAATCTCTTTTGATTCATTTGGGTGAGTTGCCATACTGAATTAGTCTTGGCTGCCATTACCTGCAGAGATACAAATTTGGGGCCACCAGAAATGGATCTGATGTGTACACAAGCAAAAATAAAGAAGCAACATTTCTAGAAACACTTTATTCACTTACTTCTTTTCTGGTTCTTGTTGTCTGGGTTTATAAAATAACATATTTCCCACAAATTTGTATAGATCTGCTTGGGGCTGCTCACATTGTACAATTGCTTCTAGTGATTCTAGACACTCTTCATCTTGCATAACGGAAGTATCGGGTAACGATCGAAAGATCTAAGAAAAATTGAATATTGTTAGTTTTTCTCAAATGTGACCCAGCATGAGGGTCTTTGGTGGATTTCTTAAAGGTGCAAGTTCCAACCGTCTTTGGGACCCCCCCTTAATTTACCCGGAAGTAGTATCAATTTTGATATCAGATGAAAGGCTGTATTTTTCTCATTGTCATCCTGAATTTTGAGCCCTCAAATCCATTTCATTCCCAAAATATAAACAGAAAAATGCCATTTTAATAGTTATTCATCAATATTAGCAATGTATTGAATAGGGCTTTGAAATATTTCTTATTGCTTCTACCATCAAAACCGCAAGTTTGTTTCCCACGGTACTTGATGGGGTGTATGTTTAAGTGCCAGGCTCTCATATCAAGTAGATAACACAACAGACATAAATCGGAACAAGCACCTTTAAAAAGGGGTCTAAATTTAAACCCATATTTAAACCAGAGTTAGTCCTTCATGATTGGACATTTTTTTTTCTTTCAACATGCTCAGAATATGTGGTGTAAAGGGTGAGAAAATTCCTCATGGATGGGCCAGAAGGAATAAACAAACTACCTACAGGAGGACATACAATGCATATATTTAACAGAAAAAGACATTCATCTTTTTCAATACCTCTAACTGCTTTGACAACAAATTCACTAATGCCACAAAGAGCCTCATTTGCTTGTGCTGGTTCACAAATGTTAAGAATAAAGTGAGATAATCCAGTTTGAGCTAAGTTTACTATTTAGCAGAAAGTGGTATGATTATGGTTAAGGTTAGAGTTCAGGCTGGAATTAGGGTAAGGAATAACATTATATTTAGGAATTCTTCAAGGTCCTTATTAGTGTTATAAGGCCAAGTAAAAAAATATACTAGTTTCTCGTCCTCGCGCACATGCGTTTTGGCTGCCGCATCAAAAAAGTTTTTTTTTTCTTTTTATTAATTTCTGTTTTTTTTCTCGAAAATTCATCGAAAATCGGAGTAAATTTCACATTTTAGTTCGCTAAATTTGTTCTCTTATGCAGTCTATTGCCTTTTGGAAGCAAAAACATACCTGTGATGTCTGAAGAAAAGTAAGTAAAATTTTGGGAAGCTTTGTTGCCTTTTGGAAAGGACCATCCGCCATCTTGGATCGGCAATTAAAAAAAAATGCCCTCCTCCTCCTTTTTTCAAAAAGTTAGGACGAGAAACAAGTTTTTTTTTTACTTGGCCTAAACATAAATTGGTATTTTGATGAGACTGTCATAAAGTAAAGGCTATAAGCCTTATAAGAATCTACAGGATTAAAGCTTGGCTAAGTGGTCTGTGGCTATCGTGGTATATTATTTTATTACACCTTTACAAGAAAGAGTTCAGTGGATCCTTGCTGTGGATCCTTGGTGTAATTCCTGGCTTAAAGTACTGCATAGCGGGAAATTTTTGCGGGGGGTTAATTTTCACGTTTTTCACGTTCATGCAGCTAACCGTGAATTTCAAACCCCTCGAAAATGTTATTTTTACATTGACTTTAATATGTTTAAACTTGAACACGAGAATATAAAACCCACTGAAATGTCCAAAACTGGTAAAATCATAAAAAATTAACCCCGCGAAAATATCCCACTATACAGTAATCAACCTATACAGAATCTAAAACAAACACCATTCAAAACTCTATACATGTAACCTGCAGTTTACCCAGAAACTTATGATTCAGCTTAATTAAAGGCCTGCTTTGTGTTTCCATGGCCAAGCCAAGTCAGGTCAGAGATAATTATGACGCTTCAGTATACTTTAATGTAGTGAATGTTCATAATCAACCATTATGGTGCATGGATTTCTTCATTGCATAATTTCACAACACAATTCTTAAGTTTCAACAAAGAAAAAGTAGTTCAAGTTCAGGCAAGGTTCACATAAGTGTTATTTAAACTGCAGATTAGATTGACAAAGCTGGTAGAAAAAAAATGTTGATACTTGTGTATAGCCTTTCAACAAGGCGTTGCACTTATTTTTTATTTCCTACAGTCCCTGTACACGATGTGGTATAGCGCCCTCTTACGGTGAGTCTCTTGCGCATCGCCTTTCTCTATTTATTTTGTGTGCTTTATTTTCTTTATTTTTCGGGATAAATCTTCCGTAACCTTTCCTGGGAACCGATTGGGCAATACATAGTAAGGCGCCAAATGAATACATTGCGGTCAAGCAAATGTGATAATACCGTGTGGCGGCATTGTTTATGTTTCTGTCGGGCATTTGTCTTGTGGTTAAAGAAAGGGTTCAGTTGAAATACAATCTTTGGCACGAGCAATCAATTAGTAGGCACAATCCCCCATATGATGACCACACAATACTTGACACATTATGCTTGCACAGGACTATCCCTATTTGCGCAATGATGCCTCGCTCCGCTCGGCCGAAGGCTTTGCCTTCGACACGCGCCTCCGGCGATCATGGTTGAAGCGTCTTTGACAATGACTAACCTGTGTACTGCCTTCCATACAGTCTTACCTTTAATTAGTTTCTCCATCTAAGTTGGCTGTTGTCACATAACACTCTCCATCCTCTGTTGCCGTGGAGAGCAGCACCATATCACAGGGAAGCTCTTGCTCTATCTCAACCTTGACAATATCTCCTACCTGCATGGAAAAACAACAATCAAGGTACATTCTTAGAAATAAACAAAAATATATCAAATAAATTTCAACAGCTCCCCCATTCCTTCACTACAAGCGCAAGTTCCACAGTTGCTACATCTGCACATAGTTGCTATGTCTGCACACTCTGCAGAAAATTGACATCACATTTACTCACCCATTTAATCTTGAGGATTAATGTCACCAAGTTTCATTAAGATTAGAGTTAGAATTTACAAATCATCATCATCCTTCGGCTGCGGAGCAGGCGATTACAAGATTTCTCCATGCACATCTATCTTTGGCAAGTGTGGCTATCTGCTCAGCTTGTATCATGCCTTTATCATACCCTAGCACACGTTGGATGTAGGCTAAATAAGAGGTGCGTGGACGTCCAGGTCTCATTTTGCCATGAGGTGGTATGTAGAGAGCGTATCTTCTAGCAGGCTCTTCCTCTGGCAGACGAAGGATGTGTCCAAGGAAACTCAGCTGGCGATGTCTTACAAGGTGGATAAGAGGCTCAGTGTTGGTCATTGAATATAAGATGGTGTTTGAGACACGGTCTTTCCGTTTTATGTCCAGCATAAATCCTATAGCAAGAGGTAGCAAATGCGTTGATTTTGCTTTCCATGTCTTGTGATAGCACCCAGGATTCATAGCCATAGAGTAGGATGGTCACACAGGTAGTGTTGAATAACTTGACTTTTGCAGAGATGGATAATTGGGGGCTTTTCCGCAGACATTCTAGCTTCCAGAAGGCACTTCATGCTAATGCTTGGCATCTTTTAGGTCGCTTGCAGCAGATGCCATTTTGGAGCCAAGATATTTGAAATCTGGTTGATGGATTCACCATAGACTTGAAGTGTTGGATGAGGGTGACAATTTGCAGTCATGTACTCGGTCATGGATACGCTTATTATGAGGCCGAGATTTACAAATGGGAGGACATTAAAATGTTAGGTTAACAGCGCAACTTAAATTTTTTACTTACTATTACACACACACACACACACAGAACTACAATAACGACTGATAGATCATTGCAAAACCTCTTCAGACAAAATTACTCCAAAATGGCCATTATTTCACTTTTTCTGTCCTTCTAATACAAGTTTAGGAATATATAGAATTAACATATATATCTAGCATCCTTTCATCCTTTATCCCCATTGAGTATATAGGTCAACCTGTTTGGGCTTTATTCTACTTTATTGAACAAAATTCTTTTAACACAATACCAAAAATTCTTTCAATATATAAATGCACAATAACACACATTCTCATATAAATAAATGCACATGTGCTTGAAAAGTTATTATTTTTTGGTTTGGGGCAGTTATTATTATAGATGTATTTGCACTGGCCTACATCTTCTACCTGATTTGACTTTTAATATGGGCTGAAAATTAGACCATCATGTTAACAATGACGTCCACAAATTTTTGCCAAATGGCATTAATTTTGTAACCTGTAAAGTAATGCATGGGAAATCAAATTAACAAAATTCCTTTTTAAACATTAATATTTGTTCAAATATATCCAAGACAGACTCTGGAATTGTTAACAATTTTGTGAAAAAAAATAACGGTCAACTCTGTTGAACTTCAACATGAAAAGGAGTAAAGAATATAAAAGTAAGATATAGTTGGTGCCAACAAAATATTTGCACCTTTATCATAATTTCAAGCTTAAATTTAATCAGCACCAATAAATATTTATATATTCATTTATTTTTTAACCATATCAAGGGCGGATAATGCTTGGGATCTCCCTAGCCTAACTAGAATATCTTACATGATTTTGGCTAGGCTCAAAACACAAAATATTCCATCTGTTTATTTGCTAATATAATTATATTAAGCAAATATTGCAACCAGCAAAATATCGTCACAACCACATATGGTTGGGGGCAATTAAATTTAGTACTCAAAAATAATAGAGCCAAAAATAATGGAAATAAACATATGTAATTATGCTTAAGGAAGACAGATTATTCAGAACCACAATTAAAACAGTGCTAGTGAATGCAATAACTCTTGCAATAAAAATAGCCTAAAAGTTTTTAAAAACGTTGATTCTAAAGCCTTTTGTTAATACACAACTATTGAACTAACTAGGCTGCTTTAATGCTCAAAATAATGGGTTAATTGTTTGGATTAGGATACTAATAATAGGCTATGATTTCAACCATTCACTGGTGAAATAATCCAACAGTCTTGACCAAGATTAGAGTGCACAACATGTTGGCCATAGTGGGATTTGAACCCACAACATTCAGTTCATGAGTCAGTCATTTCAACAACTGGATTATACATGCCCCTCATTGGAATGACAATATAACATTATAACAGAAAAATCCAGAAATGTACTTCCAACAGCAAATCTCAGCAAGGCAGAGTAAACAAATTCATTATGGAAAAACAGTTTTATGTGACCCTATAGGGTCACAATTTTCATTTTATAGTTGATTGTTGTGGTACATCATTATATTGTTCAAACTTGTTAAAAATGTATACAAGGGAGAGTAGTACTTAAAATACTGATGAGGCTACTCTGTACAAATAAAATGTTAAATAAAATCAATATAAAGATGAAGACTTTGGACACTGATAAAAAGAACTTTTGAATTATCACGTACAAAATGTTTTGACATTATTTGCTATTTCGTTTACGACTTTGTAAGCCAAACGTCAGTTTTTATGGGTGTGTGTGTTAAAATGCAGTTTGCAAAAGCCAAGAAACAGAGCTACTACAAACATTTCAAAATCGAATCGTTTAGTGCAGGAAATATCCCACATCTGTTTGAAAAGGTCTCTTTTATTGTGACAACACCGAAAACAAAAATTATCAAGAGGACAACAATTTTGACATTTGATTCCTAGTATTTTCTACCTCACATGCAATGTTGAAGTTTACCATGTGGTAAATTACAGAATTTTTTTCTTGCACATCCTTACTTTTATCGGATGTCAGAGTTACTGTGCTGCCACTCAAATTTCAAAATAAAAGAAAAAAATAGTTGTAAGAACATATATATATTGCAGTAAGAAAAAGCTTCTCGATCCTTTACTGCACCTAGGACTGACAAACTGACGGCTCTGATGAGAAAAACGGGCATTGTGCTTCTTCCAATCGTTTTTGGGAACCCCCGACTTACTCAGAAGGAGTATTGATTTTTTAATATCAGATGAAAGGCTGTATTTTTCTGTTCGTTGTCCTGAAATTTCAGCCTTCAAATTCATCTCTTTTCCAAGAAACAAAAAATCCATTTTAATGGTTAACCATCATAATCAGCAGAGTAGTGATTAGGGCTTTGCAATATGCATTATCGCTTCTTTCATCAAAACTAAGTTTTTTTCCCACGAAAATTAACTTAGTGGCAAGTGTATGCAAGTGCCAGGCTCGCATATCAAGTAGAGAACAAAATAAACTTAAATCAAAACAAGCACCTTTTAAGCTCTTTTAATTAGAGAATAAAGGTATGATTTTGGGAACCGGTACTCTCTTTACGACGAATTGAAACCAAGGCGATTATTTTAATTCCACGCAAAAGTAACGGTGTCGCCGGTTTCAATTCGTCGTAAAGAGAGTATCGGTTCCCCAAATCATACCTTTATTCTCATTCTTAAACAGCATTATAATTTAAAGTCATCTTGAACCCCATTTCGCGATACTTAATGGCTTAAAGGAAATATGTCATGATTCTGAATATTTGGAAAATTTGGTATGGATGGAAAGCTTAAGTAACGTAGATTACATATAAATCAAAATAAGTTGAAAATTGTCCACAT
>JAMKCH010016500.1:0-24021 GCA_023653785.1 Ophioderma brevispina
TTGTGCTCTTGACCGGCTGTGAGAACATCATGTAGCCATAGTAGCTTTTTACAGCCCATATTTTTATAATTTCTATTTCCCACATTGAAACTTGTGGTGTCCATAAAAACAAGTTTTAATGTCTGATGTTGAATACTGCTGCAGGAGGTTGTCTTTTAATGTTAGCTTTTCTGAGGGAGCACATTTTGGTCACGAACTTAAGGTTCTACCATGGAGAAGTCAACGGCAGCATGGTTTGTTTGGCCCTGAGGTCTGCAGGGATGGTGCATAAGTTCTACTTGTAGTCCGATCAAGTCAACATTTATTTTTCACTTTCATGTCATTTGAATTCTCTTATATTTGGCTTTTATATATATTTCTATTAATTTTGAACAGTGGGAAATTGAATATTTCAAAGGTTTTAGTTTGTTGGTGGAATGCATAAATATTGTAAATTTTCAACAGTGTTCAAATCTCAAAAGGTCTTGTTTTACGTGTTTAGGATAATTTAAATGTGAGCTTGGACAATAATTTCAGACCAAGCAAATTCAAACAATTGAAGTTCAACTCAAAAAGAAATCTGGACAAAAGAAGAAAAATTGTCATGTTTTCTAAAATAGGGTCTTTATGATATTTGTCCATGAAAAGATTCACAGAATTTAGAAATGAATCTTGTTATTTGTTCATTAAAAGAATCCAATTCATGAATGAATACATTATTTTACTATATATTATAATTAAAGGTTTCTCGTATGTAAAAGTATTTACCAAAAAGTAGGGAAATATTTTCTCTTACAATGGAAAGTAAAAAACCATGCACTTTTTATAATTTATTACATGTGAGTTCAATGGATATGTGCATGAAAATTTGCCAATGATAATCAAAATTATGAGATTTATATCCCGTAATTGATACATGTTTGGACTTATGATATCTTATAAATATTCTGGATAATACTTTAAATTTGGAAGCATTTAAAATATAATTTTGCAGTTAATGTAAAATTAGGGTATTGTTATCGTAAAAAGTCAATTTAACTGGAGCTACAGAAATTCAGAGACTTGTGGTACTTTATTTGGGTTTTATTTATCTATAGTCCACCGCTACTCTGATTTTCACTATGATTTTGCTGGGATATGGCTTCATCTACATGTACTTCTATGAATGGACAATTGGAATTTCTGTTGAGTCGCCTATTGAATCTTCACCCGAGTACTCGGACTTGATAGTTCATTCATAACAGCACTAGCTTCAACAATAACCTCTCTTCGCATGCTGGCTTAATCCTTAAGGAAAGTGCCATAAATATTCTAACTGGTTTAACACACAAAATTTATTTGAATGAAAACAAATTGAGCGCTAAAATATTGGGCAATATTTGGTGAAATTCTGAAATTCAAGAAATTGTTTTAACTCGGAAGTAAATAGATTAACTGTATAAGAGTTTGTTTATAGAAATTATTGTAAATTCTTAAAACTTTATTGAATATTTTGACAAGAAGAATTTTGAAACGAATATATAAATTTTATTTTGATAAACATTCTGGTCAAGTTGTATTTGGTCCTTATCGTCGTTTGAGTACAATCAGGTTTTGCGTGACAGTAGCCTTACAACAACACTTTGAGGTGTACTTGAGTTCACCTAAACACCCAATACTTGTGTATACTGACCACAATCCACTCAACTTTCTCGTCCACAAAATGAGAAACAAGAATCAGAGACTGCTAAAATGGAGTTTTTAACCATGCCAGGGAACAACTTGGACATCAAACATATAAAAAGGCAAGACAAATGTAATTTGCCCGATCCCCTTTCCATATTCAGCTAATGCGAACTCGCACACTACATGTAGTAGCCAAAAGTACAGACGAAGAAAGTTTTCATTGTAAGTCAGTGGCCAGTGTGTTCCCGTGGGCTTGAATGTTTTATTTTTCCGTTCTCTGCGGGAACGTGTTAATTATTAGATGATTGAACCAAAAAATGAGGGTGCCAATTTTTTCGATTGTGTGTTCAACCATTTTACATGCAATTAAGTATGACGTCATGTTTCAAAATTAATACCCCAATACCACTCAAATCAACCGTTTACACGCTCCTTTAAATCTTCTATAACGTAGTCAAAATATTAAAAACAATGGAAAACATGCAGCATTCAAGCAATACTCCAGATGGCTCCCAAAAATGACAATTTTAAAAATGCGGCATATTGGGGGCCAAAATAATCCTTAATATGAGGAAAAAGCACACATATATTTTTTTTCACGAGTAATCAGAAACTCTTACCTCCGAGCTTAGCAAGCATCTCCGATCCCGGATGGGTACTAAAATGTCGCTCCAAAAGTTACATCAATGGCAGAATTTGTGACTCTCCCACACTTTGACTAGATATAAAATTGTGTGGAAGAAACCATGTCATTTTTGTATTTTAACGGCAATCGTAAACTATTGTCAGGACATATATTTAATATCCATCTGCCTTATTACAGAGTGGCAGCCATATTGACGTCTTCACATTTCGATAAAATGTACATTTTACCATCTGGGATATATTTAGTTATATTATCCAGAAATCAACCATAAAAGTACGATTTTAAAGAGAAATAAGAATAACCTTGACAATTAGAAACTCATAGCTGAGTATATTTTGTTCGTTGACATACTTGCAAATTAAAATTTGGCAATATTCCTTCCGTCTAAGTTCTTTTAAACCTACACAAATGCCATTAACTCTGTTTTCACTTGAACCAACAGCTTGAAATTTAACGACTGTATAAACAAATAAAGTAATATTAATTAATACTGGTGATAAAAGCGTGTCTCATACCCCAATTTCTACCTTTACTATTTCTGGATGCTATTAACTAATACAATACAGACATATGGTAATTTGTATCTTTGAAAAGTCTGAAACGGCAGACGTATTGGTCGCCATCTGGTATTTCCTCCATTGTTTAAAAATGGAAAACGATCAGACACGAGTTTTTCTATGGTCAATGAATAATCTTACCCTTTATATAATTTTGGATGGTATACACCAATTATTACTTTAATATGATAATTTTAAGGTTTTATCTTTCAAATGCTCCCGTTTGGGCCGCCATCTTTCAGTTTTGAAGACCTATCAAGGTGAAACGGAAACGCCAGATAAGAGTTTCTAATGGAAAGGAATATATTCTACCTTTTCAGTGAAACCTTCATGCGTACTTGAGCGTCATATTAATTTGCATAAATAATATATATAAATTGCTCCGAAAAATTGGCACATCGATTTTTTGATAATAAAGTGGTTAATGTATATTGGAATCCAACACAAATTAGGAAAATAAAACAGAACGGCCCACGGGAACCATTTCCCTTTACATTACGCCACGAACTAGTCTCAAAACTTTCTTTCTTTTAGGGGGAGTGTGGACAGACTCCTGAATATTATATATTTTCTGTATTATTAATTAAATCATGTTAAATTTAAATCAGATTAAATTATGAAGTGAGAGAGAACTGGAAAATATATTGAAACTTGACAATGTGTTGTGCATAAGCATGACTTATCTGATTGACCCAATTCTAAATAGGAAGTGTGTGTGAAGACATCTGAAGACATGGCAGAAAGAAGTCCGCAGTTATAGAGGAAAATGCGACACAGTGTCTTATCATCGTCATTCTAAGAATTGGAGAGGTTTTTTTTTCTTTGTTCACCTATAGGAAGCAAGATTGCACACTTGTTGATGGACAATAGACTTGTGTAATGGCTATGTCAAAATATCATGGTGAGGATGTGGAAGATTGTGGACTTCCTTTAACATGTTTCAGCGAACTGAAAAGATGACAAAATGTTAGTCTTGTCTCGCGTGTTTGTTGACGATATGGGAAATTTGCTAAGGCAAATGTGTTGCAGTCATTCTCTTCGCCAGTTGACAAGAGATTCATCGAGTGTAGACCTCACAAACAGAAGGTGGAGAACTGTCATAAACATTGATGTATAAAAATCAATGTTCTCCTATTATAATCTAGAAAGTTGCTAGAATTGTCAAAGCTGCTCAAAATTTGGTGCCCCTTGGGAAAAACAAAGGTTAACATAAAATTCAGCAGGACATTGCTTCGTTACCAGTGACATTCAACTTTAGCACTGCGTACCTGTATGGACAAATGCTATACCATCAAGCTGCAGTTATACTTCCCGTGTTTCTCCAAGTCTACGAGTTTATCAATTAATCGGCCGGTCTAGACCAAAAGGACTTTTGCGATTTCGCGGAAACTAGTGGTGCAAACTGTACCAGGCAAGAATTGGGTCGCCAAGATTTAATGTGGATCTGATTCTACAAGAGAATGGGCGCAACCAACAGTGAACTTTGAAAAAACAACTTTAGTTAACCTTGAGTGGTGTGTGTTTAATTGATTTTTAAATAGGTAAGAAGTATGATAATAATTTGTGCATTGTTGATGTGTATATGCGTGTATTTAATTTATGTATTAAAATTCATTAACTTTGCATTTACATCTTGGTCAAGTCAATCTCTTCCAACCGTCATTGTGAATGTTGTTTTTTGAACCACGGGAGGTACTTTTCGGGATTGAGTACGTCTCTACCAACCTGCATACTCAACAAAATAAAAAATCAATGATTGTACAATAGATTTCATTTCGTGTTTTCACAGTATACAAATATTGACGCTATGAGGAGGCACGGTTTAAAATATAGGCCAAAGGTGATTGTCAAAACCATGAAGCGACGCTGAGGGTATAGTCATGGTTTTGACATACCGAGGGACTTATAATTTTTAAAATTTGCCCCGCATATTAAAGCAGTCAATATTTGTTTTATATACCGAATATAGGTTCTTCTCATCTGATTTCCCGAACTGACAAAGCCTACAAGCTATTTCAACGCTTATCGTATATAGGGGACGCGCACACACGAGTGAGATATGAACCGGTGTTGGACTGTGTTTTTTTTTTTCGGGCACAGTCGATTGCCTTGCCCCGGGCACAGTTAAATATGACGTCATCTTGATAGAAAAAGGGGGCCCAAGCTATTTAATGATACTTTTAACCAATCAGACTGAGAGGAATTATAATGAGGTATATAATAATATCTAATGACGTTCATTATGTATGGGTAATGTTTCGCCTTCTCGCAAGATCGGTTTAAATGGGGTCACTTGGGATAGGTAATAAGATTCACGAACCCCCAGTTTTTTGAACTAAATACAAACACGAGAAAGACCTGCTACTTTAGTCCACTCAATATACAGTAGACCTAGACAAAATGATAGATAGATTTAGAATGGTCTTCCCCCCCTAAACCCCATATGGTTTTTTTTTAGAGTTTTGCTCTGTGATTATTCATTTGTGACGAGCTAAAAACATGATTTGTTTAGCCCTATATGTGTAAAATTATTATTGGTAGATCAATGGGGTAACATGTTCGCTATAACTATCAATCAAATTCCTTTAGCCCTAAGATGTCACGAGGCGTAAATAGAAAAAATAGTAGCTTCCTTCCAATACAAAATGTGACCACTTCAGGTAAAATATTGGAGAATGGGGACGATGATATTAGTGATCAGGCCACGGCCTTTAACTATTGAGTCTTGCTGCCTGCAACATAGGACCCGAGTTACTTGAGGCTACCTTTTTGACGTTGGCTACCGTGTTGTAGTGCAGATCGGTTGATGATTCTCTTCCTCATTGACGGTCATGTATTCCATTCCGCTCTTTGCATTTAGATATAGGCGAACTTTGTCTGCAGCATTCTCAAATGATGATTTGTAGTAGATCTTGTGCAACCCATATCACATCCCCTGTTAGAGCTGCGTAGGTCAAGGTCTGTGAGATGCTGACTTTGGTGATGTCTAGATTGCTTGACCGACTTTTTGTGCCCTACCTATTACCCAGACTATTACCAACATGACCCCCGTTTTAAAATGTTCACATACTCAATGACCCTCCCATTTTTCTTTCCTGCTATCCACTTTATCACAAGTTTCATAAAATTATCCACTTTGTTAAAAGAATTTGAACACCCCAAATTTCAAAATGTTTGCAGCCTACGTGCACACATTTTTAACAATTTGGGTATAATTTCATGGCAGCATGGATAATGTCATGGCAATTTGACTACTGGAAAAACCCTTTGCTCTCTTTTTCGGCAATTCTTATTTTAACTTTCAGGTTTTAACATGCGTTTGATCCCTTCTTAAGTTTAATTAAAGGGATGACCCCAATTTTTATTCCAGCTGGTACCGAATGCCCGTATTTTGGTACAATTTTATCTGAAAAGGACCCGGGAAAAGACCCTATTTTCCCCTGGCTGAGGGACATATACCCATCACTTAGCATAGGGAGTGCCCCCGCCCTAGTTGACCCAAGTGGTTTGAATAAATACATGACCCTCCACATGGAAAGCGGGTCTGAGTCGCCGAGTGTCACAACAGGAGTTGCTTTTTTACCTATACAATATGGCGGGAACAATGTATACAACCTTTACAAACCATATAACATCTGTGTTAAACTTGCCCACGCAAGGTGATGCATTGTTTACTCCATTTGTATAGGTAAAAAAAGCAACTTCCTGTGTGACACTAGGCGACCATTCAACTATGTGGCAGCCCGCTATCCACGTGGAGAGGTCAGTGATAAATACTCTCTGATAATACTTTTTTTGTTTTTTTGCCTAAAAAATAATCGACCCATCCCGATTGTAGTCTGGGCAGTCGTCTAGAATTCAAATTAATCGTCGGAAAAGTTGCGGCCACTGAATAATTGACCATCCCTTTCCACTTTTAAAAATAACATTGCAAGTGCTACCCACCTTTTACGGCATAGCCAATGCAAAATCATGTTCAAATCTACAGAAAATTGGCAAATCTCCCTAACATGCAATTATGGCTATATAGCCGTTGTCGAAATATGGTCGTATACATCCACGTTAATTATGAATGCAAATTAAGCATCTTGGCAGGCTCCCCTTTCTACCTTTTTGATATATTTGGGGGAGATCTTTTACTGCTAGTTACAACAAGCAAAAAAAACCTTCTGTACAATTTTGTCCAGGGTGCACTTAGTCATTTTCATAGATTGAGGTGGAACTACTTGCTCATTTACAGCCTTCTAAAATGAGTAATCCTTATTTGTGGAGTACGATCGACAGTAGTAAAAGGAAACTGCGTTTTCTGATGTCTCGAAATTTTAGGCGCCATTTCCATATAATTGCCCCTCAGCCGATAGCATGCTCTCTCTCACACCATATTCGCCTCGGCGAGAGAACTTCTCCCTGCAGTTAGAGCGAACCTCTCCATGATAAGGATATTTTCCTACCTGCTCTTTCCCTGAGAAGTGAGCGAACTTCTTCTCTGACCCTCCATAGACTTGTTTTAACAGGAGTGCAATGGTTTTTGGGGTGTATAATAATTATAATAGGGCTGTTGTGAATTAGCGTGTATCGGTGCGCATGGTTATAGAGCGCATAGCTCTGTAGCCATGGCGCTATGTTCAAGGGTATATGTTTGATAGAGATTATTTTTGTTTGCAGGGGAAGTTCTGGAGTTTTGAGTTAGGCACAGGTAATTTAACAGAATCATGATGGAATGTGAACTTCATATTTTTTTTCTTAATTTATCATGAATTACTAAGATCTTTTGAACAAGGTTTTAAGAGATGATTTTATGTCACTGGGACCGGAGACTCGCCTAGTAAAATGCCATGTAATCTGTTTCTCAAGCACAATTACGTAAATGCCCAAATCGAGCAGATCGTGTCCTCCTCCCTGTACAGAACCATCATGTATAAGTCTCACATCACAATTCTTGATCGATTAACGCTGTGACACAGAGATACAGAATGCTTGTGCTTTGCCGTATTGTAGTTATAAACGGTACGAGATGAATAGTTTGTTGTCACGTGTCAGGTACAGGTCACGTGTCAGGTATCAGAAATCAGTGTGCTCTTCGGGGGGAGCCGAGATTATAACTCCGACTTTTTAAATCAAGGTCTGTACATATGACCCTCTTCCCAAAGTGCTGTTATTTTTTTCCAAAAGACACCGTAAATTATGTCTAAACAGTTACAACACATTTAGCCTTTCCCCTACTATTCAAACCGACGTACGATGACGATAACGTTTGTTTTTTTTCCAAGTAGATACGTACGTCATTTGTACCTGAAAGGGGCCCCCCGAAGTCAAATAATAACCAATCAATGCCGTTACGTCATCAAATCTTTATTTTTCCAAAAAGGGGCTGTATTCCCATCATAAAATTCTTTTAGATTCACATCTGTAATTGTTCTTAAAATACTTAATATTCAATTGTCCCCCCGCATGAATGTGAAAAAATGGGTCCATAAGTCTACAAACGAAAACATAGCAAGCCGGCTAAATACCCTTCCGTGGACTGAATGAGCAGGCGGATCCCCGTGTTGTTGTAGCAAGGCTTACAGCCACTGCGCGCGACTGCGGGGTTATGCGTCCAGTAACCATTAACTGCCCCCGTTTTCTTTTGTGCGACAAAATTGATTATCGATTTTACACGATGGACACTTTCTCAAGTACCACACGCAAGCCCACCACTTGACTTGTTCAATTACCATGTTTATTTTTTTTATGTTTTTGATTTTGAAATTCATGAAGCAACATGAATATACTTACCTCATCGATAAGTCCCATTAATAGGATTTGGATTAAGTCGCAATTACCTATTGATAGTTCAGATAAGAGGAGAACCGCGATCTCATCCGCATCTCAGTCCATAAAATATGGTTAATCATATAGTGTCCGTCAGTCATGATTTACAGCCCTTTTTATTTTGTTTTGATGAGTTGTTGAAGTATGAATTTTTTTCCTCAACCATAATTTTTCATTTCTTTTCGGAAAATAGGGAAATGTATCTTCTTCTTTTTTGGGTGGGTGGGGTGGGGTGTTTATTATTTCTTTTGGGAGGATAGGAGGGGTTTCCTTTTTTGGGCGGCGATGGTATACGGAATGTATTATTTCTTCTTTTGGGGGGTGGGTAAGGGGTCCTTATTTCTTTTTTTTCTATGTATTTATTCCGCACATTTTCATACAACTTTCGGGACAGAAACCGTTGATATTCCTGCGTTTATACTCCTTCCTCCCTTTAGCTTTTTTCCTTGAACTTCTTTCCCGCAAACGTACTTCGGTCAAACCATGGATCATGGAGTTACTATATTAAACCAGAGAAGATGTACCTTACACTTCTCTGATAAACTATAAACTATAGTTTAATATAAATACTCCATTATCAAACCATGCAAATTATTAGTTTAATATAATACCCATCGTCAAACTGTTGAATTTGTGTGTTTTTTAAAGCGGCATAATTTCATACCTGGCCGTTTAATACCCGTTTTTTCACACCTACATCGCTAAGCTAATTACACATGCTGCTTACTATAACGCACCACGACGGGCGCAATTCGTATATACCCCAAACTATTTATAAACCCAAACTAGTCAAACACATTCCTAATCACATTATTACACCTCTGTCATTGCCCTCCTTTGTGACGAGGGTTAATACATAAACGCAGCGCATCACACAAAGAGAAAAGCAGGCCGACTGACTGAACGAGATTTTTCCTTTTTTCCTTGCCATACGGTCTTTTTGTGAGTTCCGTTATCTCTGGACAATATACTAATACAACATCTAGTCATCTTTAAAAAAACTAACAAAATGACAAGCGTGGAGTGTATTTAATGTTTTATTCACAGAACCTGCTATATTATGGATGTTTTAATGTTTCATTTTTAGCTTGTGCAACGCTCCAACTTTACGTGTAAATTAAAAATTAATACCTTTGTAAACATTGGGTGTGTCTTTACACCGGTGTCCTTTACACGCGTTTTGTTGTCTTATTTTGAACAAACAACTAAAAAGGGGTCATCAGTTCTTAAGGATTAGAATAAATGGGCGGTAACAACCTGGTTGGGTGGAGGTTGTGTCTCCCTGTCACCTAGCAGCACCCCTTCTATTCCAGAATTGTGACGAGATCTCTGCAGATGTTTACAAAGTGAGGCGACAAAGGTCATTTGCTAAAACACCTTTTAGAGTGTAACTCAATATTTAAATTCCTAAATATTTTCAGTGTCATGTTCTTATCGCAAGCTATCGGAGCCCTTAAACAATGCTTAGGTTTTAAACATTTAAATCTCTAGTCCTTACAAATAACTACAAAAAGTTTTCATTTCATAAAACCATTTTACAGTATAATAAGTATCAGAAAGTTTACATTGTAAAATATCGCGTGAAAAACGATTTGGCAAATTTGCCTACAATTAGTTCATAAGGTATCCTTTTGTTACACTTTTGCCTCAAAGCTCAATTTAAGCCAAATTTGCGGCTCCCATCAGGCAATTTCACAAAATTTCAGTTCCTAAGACGCTACCTTTGGGACACAAAATTAAGTTCCCAGGCACCCAAGTTCGGAAATCGGGCCCACATCCCTACCTGAAAAATAGCGCCACTCCTACCCGCGCCATCGATCTGCATTTAACTGTCATTCACACAGCCCCCCCCCCCCCCCCCTCCATCGCCAAAGATTCCCGAATAAGGTTCCGGAAGGACCAAACCAAACCCCCAAACCTCTCCGGAAGAGCGAAAGCCGAGAACCCGCGCGAAATTCTAGTTACATGCTGGCCATGGGTTATTGGATAGCTTTGTGCACTTTGAAACCTTTCCCAACCTAGAAGTCATCAAAATGTTACTCAATCAATCAAATGCATTGAATATCAATCTACTGGTAGATTAAAAAAATATCACAATTCAATTTGTCCCCCATTTTTTAATCTAAGAAATTTAGATAGTCTAATGGCTTATTGGGTTTTATGCATAATCATGATAAGAGGAATCGGAATTACAGTTCCGTAATAAAAATGTGTTTTTCATGGCAATGCCGTTGGCGTATAAAGGGGTATTCAAGGCCTACATTGTACAAGTACTTGAGAAAAAAAACAAAATCCTAATTTAAAGTCATTAAGTGACCACATCTTTAAACGTTGTGGATTTGTAGAACACGATTAACAAAATAATTATTGCCAAATTTTCGCCACAACCTAAAAAAATAATGTTAAACACAACAGTATATGCGAGACGATTTGAGTTATGTACATTATTTTACTATGAAGTTACATAACGTGCGATAGGTGGTTTTGTAAATGGCAAGAAATATGATAAAACACTGACTATGATCCCGATATTTTGTGTGATTATGTGCGTTATCTCAGTGATTATATAATCCTAACTTCTTAACAATTATGCGACTCTCGCTTGATAGAAAATCCTACCTTTTAGAACGCAGTGTGTACGATAAGCATCTCCGCTTAATTTACCATAACTTCCATTCCATAAATTACATACCATTACTCCGGTTTACATATATAATCCATTTCAAATTTTTAATCGGTTACACCGTAGCTGCCGCCAAACATCTTGGCCTATTAACATTCTATAGGCCCCAGTTCGTTGTGCTTATTCTGCTGCCCTCTTCCCGATATACATGATATAGCACTCCTTAACTTCGCCATCCAACTGTTATGTTTATACCCTGATATTATACACATATTGACATCAGCCGTCCTTTCCTGTTTGTGTTTTTCCTGTCTTGGTTTTGTTTTTTGTCCCGCCTTTGCTGGCCCACCAGAGTCCCACTTTCTACGGGGTGGGGTCAATCTTAAAGTTCATTTGATCTTATGGCCCTCTTCCAACACACACGTCTTCCCCATACTCATTATTATTATTTCAACAGTTATTATATCTGCTAATCGTTTGTGTTTAAATGAACCAATCTTACACCACGTATAATGATATATAATTATTAATAGATTTAAAATTTGATTCTTATTGTAATTCATTATAGTATACTTCATATACACTGTATAATTCGCCCACTATAATTATAACGTTATTGTCTTGTCATTAATGTATATATCATGGAAGATGAGGTGTGAATAAAATAATGTCTAACTTCTAGCTTGAAATTGTAGATAATTGGGGGTATTTCTTTTTTTAAGGTTGGGTCAGCTATAGGTACGATACTTAGTAGAGCCGCGTACACATTTCCCGACGAGGGTGGTCAAGCCCTCTTTCCAATTATATGACCTCGCAACAAATGTATCAATTTAGAGTACAGCAATATGGACTGCAACTAACAAACGATTTGGGCGCTTTGGTGTGGGTCAATCAAGGGTGTTCCTTTGGCCATATTAATATATAACTTTTTTAAAAAAAATTAGAGTTGAGCTGATTTCTCTAGCTCCATCGGTTTTGAATGAGAAAATATTCCTTGTGCAACACATATAATACTTCCGAATTTTTTTCTTCAAGATTTCACTTTATAACATGTTAACCAGTGGCGGCCGTCTAAAATTAGATTTTTTGGCCGCCACCCCCGCCTGCAATTTCCATGCAAATAAAATACGGTAGTACTAAAGCAGAAGAAGTCAATATTCTATTATAAAAAAAGAACTGCAGCTTTGGCCATGCCCCCATAACAGTATGTGGAGCATACACAGCCCGTCTGACCATGGGGTAGGAGAAAGCTCCTCCCTAATATTGCTTACACAACGCCGATTATCCCAATTATATCACTTTGCAACTCATTGTAAAAGCATGGACTAACAAAGGGCGCTTCTCGGCATGGAGTACTCTTTCATGTTTCCATATCATCGCCGACAGAAGCTTGGCACGCTCATTGAACAAGATATGAACCTGTGCTAGAAAGGTATATTCCCCTGCGCAAGTGTTTTGTTTAGACGTTTGGTTTGTGGAGACGAAACAAAGAGATTAGTCGATTACAGCCGAAATTCTGAGTATTTCCGTCCAAAAAAATCGGATGCTATGCAATGTTCCTAAGATGAGTTACATTGAATTTAGTTTTGAAACGTGGATGTTTTGAAACGAGTAATTCTTAAGTATGATATTTGGAGACGAGACGAAATCTAAAACTTGAATTGGGAATAAAAATGCCGTTCTAAACAATGACAACCACCTTGACAGTGCCTTGAGTTGCCCGTTTTTCTCAATGTGGTTCCCGAAGGTGGTCATATTTACCACAGGATTGTAATGTTAGTTAAGTAGATGAAGGTAAAAAATTTGTGGCATTTTTTTTTGTTATAAAAGCATCAAATTTGGCAGAGAGGTAGAGAATTAATAGGACAACAATTTGGATAGGAACCACCACCTGCACAGGTCAAGTTCATGTCCCCCCTAGAGTCACAAAAGGTCAATTGAGGTCAAAATACATTAAAACATGAGAATAAGGTTGCGTACCCGAACACATCATAAACATTCCCATGGAAATCATTTTGTGACATACATTTCGACTTAATTCGAGACGACGGTCCCCTTCTTCATTTAAAAATGGACAACGATTATTTTAATGAGGATACAAATTTGTAATAAACTTGCGCTTTGTTGTAGAATTAGTCAACCGAGGACATTCGGTGGATGATTGACAAGAAAACAAAACAAAAGACACTAAGTGTGAATCTCACCTGCTGTCCTGATCGCCCCAATAAACAAGCATACTCGGCTATCTGTCATGCACGACAGAAATACAAAAGATAATTTTACATGACGATGGCTTTTAAAACGGCTTATGCCCTCCAGGTTGGATTAATATTTTGTAAATTGTTTAAAAAAAATGGGAGGGGGCATTTTTTTGCTGGGGAAATGTCCTATTATCTCTTTAAGCTTAATACATTAACATACCCATGAAACATTTCATTGAAGAGATACAGGGACATAGCTCACTTGGGATACATTTTCCGGTGAAATTTGGTTTGAAATGCTACAAGTCAATATCACATTTGTAATCACAAAAGCACACAAAATGTAACAATCGGATTTATATATTTTATACTTTGACACTGTCACATTTTAAAGGGAAAATCATAATGATTTGTCCTTAGTAGATTGGGGGCAACTGAATACCTATATTTTTTGGGTCCTGAAGGGGGTAGCAGGTTCAAATAGGCCAGGTAGAACACAACACAGCGGCATGCATTTTAAGGAATCTTTCTGTAATTTATAGCAGAAGCACTCAATTGGGTATAATGGATGGGCCTAGAGTCAGTAGGGCATGTGGTGTACCCCCCCCCCTCCAAAAAAGTGTGAAATCCTTAATCTTGATTCGCAATTCTACGACCGTGATGTGGCCCGATTTTTTGGTGCAATGAAAGCTTTATGTAAATTCACTGCCCACTAAGTTAAATTTGCCCTTTGATCCCCACCAAAACATTTCTGGTGCTGCGATTGTTCACTTAAAATGAGGAGGGTTTGACTTTTTAATTGGGTGCTTTGCTTCCCCCGAAAAATATTGCTCAAGTAATTATGCGAACCCCCTTCTTCCCCCGACGTTTCGCTCTGTGAAATGTTTTGGCCCCGCCCCAGCCCCCACCCCCCCCTACCCCCCCCCCCCCCCCTACCCACCAAGATTTGTTTGAACCAAATGGCCAAAAATAAATTATATAGGGCCAGGCCTAGCCCTAGGCCTATTTGTTGAATATGCTCCATTTGAATAACTGAATTTATTCCTCTGTATATTTCCTAAAAACAATGAATACTATGAAAAAGAATTTTGATATAGGGCCTAACATTGCAATACACGTACTACGAGATCATGTTAATGCTGAATGCATTTGCATCAACATTGCATCGAAGTACTTACAATGCTGTGGTTATTGGCGATGGGTACTCCATTTTAACAATACTTGTACACGGATCATGTGCTTACAACTGTATTTTTCTCTGAAGTGAAAAATCGGATATGTCCAGGGCTCATTTATTTCACCAAATGTGGCCAATTCGGGACAAAATTGAAAAACGGGCAACTTCTGACACTGTGAAGTTGGTGCCATTGTTCTTAGATAGACGGCATTTTCTTCCCATTCAACATAAACATTTTGGGAGTCATTCCTGAATACCTCGCAGGTGTACAGTTTGTTTAGTTTTTTGCTTTGAGTTTGATGTAGTAAGTAGTTTGTGCGAAGGTTTTTTCGTGGTACTCAATGAGTTGGATATCTGGTCTTTAGGGCGTGAAGGGTATTCTGTTGGTGCTATTTTGTGTATAATGTGATTGTGTTTGGAGAATCACACACAGCTATGTGTATTGTATGTTAAGTCCTTGGTGTGAAGGGTATTCTTTTCGCATAGATTCTTTTGTGTTTTTTAGAGTGGATGTGTGTAAAGATATATGGGCGTGAGGTAATTGTTTTGGGGGGTCTGTTGTGTTTTATGAATCGGTTTATTTGTGATTATTGTATGAGATATGTGTCTATGGTTAGGTGATTTGCGGTCGGCGCGGTCAGAGTGCCGCGGTCGAAGAGCCGGTTTTCTATTGATCGCGGTCACGGTGGTTGTTGTATGTTTATTTTTTTGTGGAGGGGATAGGTGATGGTGCAGGGTTAGGCGGGTTGCGGTCGGTGCGGTCATAGTGCCGCGGTGGACGATACTTTTTTTGTTTGGGGGAGGGGGGGGGGGATTAGGGTTTTGTTGGTCGTCGTGGACAAAAGTGGTTTTTGTTAGTTTGGGGTGTGGTCGTAGTTGCGATGGTTGCAGTGTTAAAATGATTTGTGTTGTTGAATTTGGGTGTGAAGGGTACGTTTTTGCTGGGTTCATTGGTTTGTGGAATGGTATTGTTGGAGGGGGTAGTGGTTTATCGTTGGTTAGGCGGTTTTGCAGTCGGCGCCGGTACAGTGCCGCGGGGTGTTTGGGGGGTTTTTTGCTATTCGTGCGTGGACGTTTGGTTTTCGTTTGTAGTCTTTTAAAAGGGCCGTTGGACGCGGTCACCGGCGTGGGTGTATCCCGGAATTTTGGTATGGGATTTTTTTTGGGTTGGTTGTTATTGTTAAACGGTATGAATTTCAAGTCATTTTGTGTATTAAATATTGGAAGTTTCGGCGCTGTCGTAGTGGTGCGGCACAAATTGAGGTGTTTTTAAAATTTGTTGTATGGTTTTTTTTTTTATAAAGAGTGAGGATTGATTTGCACTGTAGTGGTGGGCCGCGTGTTGAAGTGGTTTGCTGAGAAAGTTAAGTATTAGTGTTGTCCAACGGGTCCGTTGTTCGGCGCCCGGGGTCTTCTTGGTCCGCAAGTGGAGCGGTGGTATTTGTAAATTATGTTTTTTGTGATTGTTATGGATTTTAAAACAAACATTGTTGTTAAATTAGGTTTCTTAGGTGGGGGCCAGCTTTGGAAAGACAAAAGTTGTTGTAATGTTCATGTTTTATGACTATTTAAGATGTACGAACTACCTGTGATATTAAAGGTTAAAAGGGAATAGGGGGTTCAAATGTTTATTAAAGGCGAAAAAGTGAAACTAGTATGGAAAACGTCGGAAAGAAAATATTGACAAGGGACTTTTTGGTTCTGTTGCCCAAAATGGGGTCTTTGGGGGTAGAAAGAAGTTAAATGGAACTTAAGTCAAGGGTTTTGTATTGTGTCTAGATGTGGGTCATTAGTGGGTTTTTTAACGGAACTTGTATATGAGCGGAAGGAATATGAGTGGTTGAACAAGTTGTCTGCTATGCGTTTGTGGGACTACAGAACAAAAAAGAGTGATCTTATTGTGATTGATGAATTGGTTTTCATTTTCGTTGGGTCTCATTAAATAATAAGGAAACTTGAACTGCAATATCGTTTCTGAATTACTCTTGCAAACAAAGGAACGATTAGCGAAGGTGCGCTGAAAGGCTCTGAAAAGGTGTATTTTGATAGTTAACATGAAGGCGATTTTTACTAAAACTTTAATTATTTCAGGTTTCTTTTCAAATTTGATCGCGTTTACAAATGAGAAGCTTATGAAAATTTGGAAACGAATATATGTTTAGAACAATTATTGTATTAGAATAAAGCAAACGTCGATAATGTTAGTTAAACGAACATTCTTTTCGGCGGGTGAGGTGACAGAAAAGTTTATGAAAGCAATTACCGGTTCACGTAGTTGGGACCGTTATATTATTCCCGATCTTTGTATTTCGGGCTGGGAGTGGCGATCGGTTAAGAAATGGAAAGCCTTTTTTTTAAAAATTAAACAAGTTTTGGATATATTTGTGTAAATATATATTGGTTATTAGTTAATTTTGCATTTGTTATTGCTTGTGATAAAATAACCACAAAGTGCCAAATATGTTTGATGTGCAATACGAAATACGCAACAAGCAATTAATTTGCTGTAATTGATTTGTTTTTTGTGTGTTTGGTTGTAGCATCTGTTCATAGTTTGAGGGCGGCAAATGGAATTGATTATGGAAGGGAATTTCGGACAAATAATTACAATTCCTCGTGACTAATTGCACAGTAATATCAACATTTTCCTCTATATCAGAACGTCAACAAAAATAACCGAAAGTTGGAAGGAACTTCTTGGGATATTTAGTGGACGACCAATAAACAAAAAGTAGGTACTAGGCCATATGACATATTTTTGTTGGAGAAGAGTTTAAATAAATAGCCTTTGCGCTTTATTTCGGGAGTGTAAAGTTCGTGTTGGTGTGTTTAGGATAGAAAAAAAACTGTGGTATGACATGATTTAGGTGAATTTCTCAAAATGGGTGCATTGTGGGATATAGGGGACTTAATTTATAAATCTTGGTGGGTGGGGGGGATTTAAGCGCAAAGCTGTTTGGGGTAAAACTGTTTTGACCAGGATCATTTTTTGGACCTTGCTCATGGAAGCGCCGTAGTTCATTTCAATTGGTTGATTGGGCGTTTTCAAGGTTTTTTTTATTATTTTGACTTATCCCTAAATATAAGACATATTTTAATATTTTTTGTTAGAAGGTTATCCGAAAACCACGCAGGTGGCGCAAAAGCAAACGAAAGGGCTTTGGTTGGATGTTACCTAAACCAGATAATGGACTTAAAATACCCAGCCTATCTATGATTGTACTCAATATTTTAAAGTGTCTCGCATGACGCTTACAAATGTTTTAACAGGATTAGCGCCGCTGAAAAACACCTTACGAACAGCATACATTGAGGCCAGAAAAGTTACTTTTATGATTTGATTTTAATGGATCGTGACGTTACGCTGAAACTCATCGAGATCACATGTTTAGATCGGTTCTTGCTATACACTTGTGACTTTTCTTATTTTGTATAGGAGCAATTTCGAATTGAGCTTAGGTTTTTTATTGAAATATACGCCTAACAAACACGTTTTGTTTTGTATATAAGTTGTTTCTGTAACTACATTAAAGGAGGTAAGGTTAATGTATTGAGTAATCTAATTATATGAATATACACATAATCACGAAAAAATGGGATGCGCGGGGGGGGGGTTTCTAGTACAAACGCCTTTTCGGAGACGTGCCGCTGGGTAGGGTCGCAAAATTCAGCGTCTAGTTAACTATGACCCCCTTTTTTCACAACGGATTATAATTATGAACCTTGTTTTACCAATAATGGTTAAAATCGGGGGTTGATTGATTGTTGTTGGTATAATTTGGGTACGCATTCGCGGAGGGTGTGATAATCCGTGAACGTAGTCAGCGCAGAATTCGACATGTATGATTTGCAACACTTTTTAGTCTATAATATGTAATTACCGTGTTTCGTTTGGCCGCTGGTTTACATGTGACTTTAGTACGTGGCCCTTCAACATTGCACACCATGTCGCGAAGAATTTGGTTTTTTTAATTTTCGTGGGGCCTTATTAAATAATTTGGAACTTGACCTGCAATATATTTGTGAAATTATTTAGTGCAAACAAAGTAACGATTAGCGAAGGGTGGTCAAAAGTGTTTCGCGATAGTAAAAGTGGATTTGTTCAAAGGCGATTGAAACATAAAAGTTAATTATATCAAGTTTCTTTCTATATTTCTTAGGGTTACAAATGATAAGATTATGGAAAATTGGAAAAAAATATATTTTTTAGAAACAATTAGTACCGAATAAGCCAAAGGTAGACAAATTTTATTTAACGAAATTCGTTTGTGGCTCTCACCTTTTCGCATAAATAACACAACAATAAACCCCACAAATGCGACGAGCCTACGGCGTACCCCTCCCCTAGACCCTAGCTCTCAGATCTGTGGTATAAACGCCTGGTAATGAAGGCTACAATCTCTTGAGTCCAGCCATGCGAGTGGTGTTGTTTTGAATTTGCCAATCCATGGGCAAGTGGGTTCGTTATTGAGGACGCGCGGTTTTCTTCTAAAATGGACCACTCAGGGATAGACCGATTATGTCCATGAAGGGCATAGAGCTTGCCCAGTGATCTTCTGATTTGGTGGGATTAATTTCTTGATTCATTTTGTATATCTTGGACATTGTATGCACTGCCATATGGTTGAATGCCACTGTTGTAAAATATACTTCCAAATAATAAAATAAAATAAATTTGGATTTTATGTGTTCCACGTTCCCTAAAATACGAAGAAAGGGCCGAGACTGTGGGACAGTCTCCCATCCCCCGAAAATAGAAAAGCCGAGGGGTAGGGTAGTAAGAGTTGTTTAGAAACACAAAGCTTCACGGTGGGTATTGACATATCGATGGAGTAAAAGAGTTGTTAGAAACTAAAAGCATGAATGCATGGACCTACGAGGCGCTATAGTGGTTTAAAGAATATTGAGGCAATCAGAGTATGTGGTAGGAATTCAGTTAGCTAAGCCAACATTTATTTACGAATAATTCGCCAGGGGAGAGGAGTTGGTCAGAAAAGGAAAGACTTATCTGTCTTTGGTTGTTCTTTTTAAACATATACGTATGATGGTGTTTTGGGTTTTGTATTTTTAACCTTAATCGATAATGATTGTAAAAATTAACCTCCGTCTAAGGAAGGTTGCGTATTGTTATATAGCCTCCATTTTCTGATTAAAGATATTAAATTGTTTTCATTTTATTGAGGAAAAGATTTATCATTGGGAAAAGTACTTTGTTTATGATAAAAAGAGAGCAGGGATTCCCTAGTGTTGTTTTTTCGCATGCCACTGTTAGATAGATTGCACAAGAATTCCCCAAGATGTAAAACTTAGAAAAATGAGTAATGTTTTATGATTTGAGATCAAAACACTGCAAAAATCATGAACATTTTTTGTATTATATAAAATTCAGGTCCATTTGTGCACACGGCTATTTATTGTGTTTGTGGGGTATTGACCTTTGACGTCCACAGGGACATCATACTAACAGCATGTACTGTAAAAAAAGAACCGTAATTTTACGGATCCCGTAATTGTGAAAACCGTGAAGTTACTGGCAAAGCCCCGTGAATTTTCATATTATGGGCATTTGCTGTTATTTCATTGGGATTTTACCTGAAACTTTCCTAGCACACAATTCTTTTTTGCAATATGCCATAACTCCCATAAAAACAGGCATTTGCTCTTTAATATGAGAATTCTCGGGGCCTTCCCGTTAAAATCACACTTTAGTATTCTTTCTGGAAATAAGAGTTTATTAAAACTTACGTGACGAAAGAATACATTCATTTTACAGTTGTGTGTTTGCACCATGCATGCATATTTTAAAATAATAGTGGGTAAAAAGGATTGGTATAGTATATGTTAAAGCCCGCCATTGATTAAACACACAATCAGTCATTTTTTTTTTCAAATTCCAAAATGCCATTTTGTTTCTAAATTGCGACACAAGTGTTAGGTAATCCACAACCTTATAGTTCTGTTCTTTGTGAAAAGACGGAACTCAAACATTTTAGAAACGGACTGATGGGGATTGAACAGGATGGAGTCCTCTTACCCCAGGCAATATTTTGCACGTATTTAAAATATAATCAGGATTAACTTTTAAGGTTGACCCATGTACAAATTCAGATTGACTTTTTTACAATTTTAGTCAGTTTGGCCCTATAATCCAAAACCAATGGTCGTAGATGTCACAAACTATACATTGTTGAAAAACTTGATGCATTAGATGGAAATATAGGGCAGACATTCAAACATGTTTGGCATTTAAAGTTTTTTCCCCTGGGGTAAACTTAAATTGGCCAATACTGAAAGTCATTACCACAATTTGAGGTCTAGCATTAATTAGATGGAATTAAGTTAAGAAAATTTAATGGGTTTTGGGCCTTTCGCGATCAAGGAAACGGGTGTTTTATTGAAATCAATCCTTTACGAGTGCCAAAATCAAATGGGAAAACATATACATTAGGCAAAAGATTTAATGTAACCCTATAAGAAAACTTTGTCGGTACCTTTTCTTATGTGTTTTAAATTGCAGCAAAAGGCGCATGCTTTCTTTTAAAGTAATTTCTATTTGTACATGTAAAAAGACCATTTACTAGGGTGACATCTGCAAAATCAAAAGAAAGAAAGACATAGATGAATAAATAAGTTGTTTTCTTTATGTTACAAGTACTTATAAATCTTGATCTTGTATTGTAAAGTCTGTTAGCAATAAATACCAAGTGTTTACAATCGTACTCTAAACATGTTTAGGCTCATCGTTGTCGCAATAGCAAATAGTATTTGCAGATATGCGTCTGGGTCTTTAGCTTTGAAATACAGGGAAAATGAGAACGTTATCAATAGGTTTATCAGGTTATGATGATGGGCCTATAGACATGAAATATTCAATATACTGTTAATTGGAGTTCAATTTATAATTATACCCGGCATACGTTCATTTTCAATCAAGTTACAGAAATCGCCATTGTGTCTGGAAGAAGCACATAATTGACGTTGCTTCGAGACAAGTCACGTCGAAATTCAAACGTCCATAATTGGGATTTCTTCATTACACTGAATTGGGAGTTTTGAAATCCCTTCGTGGGTTGTCTGGTTTGTTCATTTTAAACATATTATTAACATTAGCAAAACTATTAAAAAGAAAATTTGCCGGTGTTTTTTTTTTTTTATTGTGTATATAACATAACTGTGAGTTCAATTTATAAATATGTCTATTATATTTTATTTTATGTATTCGACAATCTTCTACTTTGTCGTTTGTAATACACAGGCTCACGAGTGAATGAGATTAGGTGTAGGACCATCAGAAAAGGAGAGGTTATGAAACTTCCAGGAAGAAATATTTCTGCCCAGAAGAATGGAAGAAAAATGAAAACAAGGATAGAGTCCTTAAAATACTACAAGCTGGCCTAAGAATTTAGTGTTGACATAAAGTACTATTTTAGGTTGTTATTTATTTTGCATACCCAGAACAATTAAACAGTAGGAGGAGGAAGGCTATTAGTTAGTTTAACGGAACACCACCAATATTTGTAAATTATAGTGTCATGCTGAAGATTACGTTATGTAATATGGGGGTGAATGATAATATTATTTAATGCTTTGAATTTGATGATGACTATTTGTTTTCACATGCCTCTCCATTCCTTAGTAAATTAAAGAGGGGGACAGAGGGCTTTCAGGAGCAGAAGGCGCCCCCCCCAATTTTTTAAACCCAGTTTTTTTGCATATTGAACGCCTTCCAATGATTAGACCACACCTGAAAGGGAATAGGCCGAATACGCAGTCTTTATTGTAATTAAGATGATGATTGATATGTCGGTCGGAACGACACGGAAAAGTCAAGCACGGTGTTCTATGGGGCCAGTTACGATAGTCAGGAAGTTCAAAACTAGGTTTTGGCGGTTTTCTTTCTTTTCGTCCTTGTTTGTCCCATAAACCTTCGAAACGTTCTCGGTAGGTGGTCTACATCCGATCAAGTTGCAATTTGAGAGAATTTGTATCCTCACAAAAATCTCCTCGTTCACTTTAAATAAAATTATTTTTCATTAGGCCCAGGAGTCATTGCTATTATCAAGTGTTTTGATTGAAAGCATAACGCAATTAAATCCTGTTTTGTCATTTTGTATAATGCCAATACCAGTGCAATTAATTCTCACCTTAAATTAATAAGCTGAAAATAGCATCTCTTATTCCGATGTATCATGCAACATTGCCTTTATCACGTGCAAATTACGAAATAGCACATGTTTAACTTATTGCCATGAATAGTTGAAATGATGATCATGGGAATTCTGCCAAATACACTACATGAACCTGAGCTTTTTTTATTTTGTCTTTGTAATAGTTTTTTTTTTTTCATGCGACGAGGACTTCTATTTACAATGGTGGTCATTTACAAGGCCTCGTGGACCACTATGAGTTTAATTATACAATAAGCATGCGGTGGATGGGGATTGCCTGGATGGCTATTTTAAAGTATTTTAAAATCATTATATAGTCTCAAGAAGAGTCCTTAATCAGGACACTCTGCTCGAATGAATTTAATTCTGTCCTTAAATAGGCTTTATAATTAGATGCATATTTTTCATGAACACTTAAAGCCACTATCAGCGATTTTTTTTTCCAAAATGTAAACAAACACGTGCCCCTATTTTTCATCAAGTGCACTTTTTGCACTTGTTGTTGTTGAAGACCCCTTAAGTTGCTAAGCGTAAACGCGCCGTATTTAGTCAAAATGATTTTTATGCTTTGTTGTACTAATAGAAGTCGGGATCCATTTTTTTTAGACGCAAAACATCCTCAAATGGCATCTTCAGGACCGCTTTAAAAATGCTTATGTGTTGTTTTATTCACAATGAACATATATAAGGTGGTTGATCTGACTAACCAATTAGCAATTAGATTCAAAAGGCATTTTGATTTTGGAAAAAAGAATGACTGTCAGTGCCTTTAACCTATACCCTAGGGTGGGATTCAATGATCTATACCGATTTTAATATTCTAAATCATTCATACTTCAGCAAATAGTTACTAAGTTCCATGATGATTGAATACAAGACTACAATTACTCTGCTTTTGCGAAGAGTGGGAAAGGGTGGGCTAGAGGGACCAAGGGTTATAAGGATAATAAATACTATTGTCAGAAAAGGAAGAAAACCGTTTATGGAACGTGTCGAAATTGGAAGATTATCCATTTCATCTTTAATGTAAACAAGGATTAAAGAAGGGCGTTTCCCAGAAACCTCCAGAACGGAGGTGCGCTAAGAGGGGCTATAGCACAGACCAAATAGAGCTTATTTATATTTTTTTTCGAAAAAACCCTGATTGTCCTCCCACAAATCCCATGCCACAATGCCACTGAATAGGTATGG